>JAZGLO010005561.1:597500-602500 GCA_036873155.1 Biomphalaria sudanica | reverse complement strand
GTGTAGTGAGTGTAGATATGCACGCGTGTCACCATAGTTGTGTGTTTGTGTGTATAGTTTTGTGTGTAAGTGTAAATGTGCATGTGTGTATGACATTGTTTGAGTGAGAGTGTTGTATTTAACGAAATCTTTTTTTTTTCATATTTCTTGGCGTGGATTCCGTGAAATGTGATTCCAGTCAGGACATGCGCACTACAAGGCGGAAACTATTTTAATTAGTTGATTTTTCAAACATTAATTTTGTGTTAGATTTCGGATCTGATGACGTGAGCATGAAAAAGTGGGACGGGGGGGAAATCAACAAGCGCGGGAAACGAAACAAATCGGGAAATGAGGAAAGCTTAAAAAAAAAAAAGAAACAAAATTTGTTTTAAAAAATTGGAGAAACAAAACTGAACTTTTAAAGAATTAGAAGCACCTCCTCACTTTACTCAAAGTTGTTTCTTCAAGATAAAAACTGTTAGAATAATTTGCCGAATTAATAGAAAATTTGACGCCCCCTTTTTTTAAGTTCCCCTTTCAGACCTTGCGATCTACAAGGCAGATGATGTTAAGGTCATCTGATTTTTTGGTCAACTGTTAACGAGCAGGGTGCCATGGGGCCAGCACAACGACCAACCGCCTTTACTCTCCCCAGCTAAAGCCAGGTACCCATTATATCATCCCAAAGGATGATATAACCTACTTTTGTCGGACGTGTGGTTATGCTAAGTGCGAATACATTAACAAGTGCAATAAGAAAATGAAACACATGGTCAGAGATAGTGAAGAGAGAGAGAGAGAGAGAGAGAGAGAGAGAGAGAGAGAGAGAGAGAAAGAGAGAGAGAGAGAGAGAGAGAGAGAGAGAGAGAGAGAGAGAGAGAGAAATAAACTGTGCAAAGAAAACAAATAGAAACACAAATTACGGTAATCACATAGATAAAAAAGAGAAAGAGATAAGGAAGAATGAGGTCGATCAGAGAAAAGAAATGGGCGCGAGACAGAAAAACGATCCCGGATTATTTCATCCTGGATGTTCGTGAGTCTTCCTTCCCCATGTCCTTCCTCATGTCCTCCTCATGTCCTCCCCATGTCAGCAGTGTTCACACTTCAGCGCCACTTCATTACCAACGTTCCAGAACTAAACACATTACCAGAAGATGTCTTTCAACACAGAGAAAAAACAAAGCAGATTTCTAATTTGATACAAACTTTATTATACATGTATATGTTGCTGTTTTTTTTTCCTCCTGGGAACAAGTTTGGAATGGAACATGCAGATACAAATATAAATCAACATGACATATTATGCTCAGAAACATCTAAGATTTATTCATAACAATTTTTTTGTACATAAATATAATATATATATCTATATATCTATATATCTATATATCTATATATCTATATATCTATATATATATATATATATATATATATATATATATATATATATATATGTATATGTATATGTAGAACTGAGAAGTGTTTACAGAAGGCCTAATTAGTAGAGAACGTAACAATAGTTTGGCACATCCATCGCAGACATAACTTTTGTCCCCAGGATGTCGATAACTGCATATTCATATACGGTTATGTAGTTATATATATAATTATAGATATATATATCATTAATAGGACGGAGTGTATCCATCATTTTTTTACAGCCTGAACTGCAAGAAAACGTAATCCTCTCAAAACAAAAACTATTTTAGTAAATTTTAAATTTGCGCTATAAAATTTCTATTCATTCGATTAGATAGATATTTTTGTATAAATGTACATTGTACAATTCATGTTTAAATATTTCACATTTCTACATTTACAAAAACTTCAATTTACGCAAGAAATTAAAATCACCATTTTACAACAGATGAATACTGGACTGTATCACTGCGTAGGGGGGTGGGCAAGCTTTCTCCACAAAGAGGTCGGCCAAAGGCGACTTCCACAGCCTATTCCAGGATGTCGCTCCTGGATTTTAGGTCTTCTAAGAAAGAAAGTACAATTAGAGAAAAAATTTAGGCAATAGGAAGAAATAAGGAGATCGAATGAAACCAAAAAAAAAACGTAAAAAAAAAGATTAAATGACCGTGAAGTAGATGCCGTGTATACGCGGAGCCATCATAATGAAACTTAAGAGAGCAGTATTACTTGTAAACACCAAGTTCCAGCTGTTAATACATACTGTTACAACCTTATTTGCGAAGGTTTAACTGTGTGGGATCAGCTGACATATGTGACACAGGCCAGTAATACAGTTTAGCGTGCTATATTGAAAGGCAAGGGACAGTACTGTCATGAAACTTGCCGGTGAATAGCGCCCGTGTTATGGTCATCTGATCATAGTGTGTAGGAAAGCGGCAGTTCAAGACCGGAGAGCGTTGAGACCGGGACTGTTAGTCAGCCATGAAGTCGGTCCTGGTCCAGTCCTCCAGTGAAACGTACGAGTCCAAGAAGACACAGTAGAGTTTATGAGTTTAGTACAGTGATACACAATCTAACCTTGTAGTAGTTGATTGTGCTGCCAATTGTGTCATATTGGCTGTTTTATTTAACCCTTAGTAAAGTACCAGATTATTTGGAGCTCTAGTTGTCAGGTTCTTGATGTGCTGTGTTGTGTTTAGAAGTGTTTACAGAAGGCCTGATTAGTAGAGAACGTAACAATAGTTTGGCACATCCATCGCAGACATAACTTTTGTCCCCAGGATGTCGATTTAGTCTGTCTGTTCGCCGTCTACGTCCGTCCTAAGCAGTGTGATTTTCTTTGGCTTCAGATGTGTACCCCGCGGACCTTGTAAATGATTTCCACCTGTCGCATTCCGAAGCCGCCTCTACAACAAGGTGCTCTCTTCTATGTCAGTTAAAACAAGTTGTTGCCTAAGTTGGTCTTTAGAGCGTTTACGTTGTGCACATCGGTGGAACAGAAAGGATTTTCCATCTATACACAGAGGACGAAAAAGATTTAACGGTTTTTCTACCAACCTGCAAAATACTTTAGTGTATGGAAAGAAAGACCCCGCACTCTTTTTCTACTCAGTACATGGACTGCAGCGGTGGCTGAGTGGTTAAGCGCTTGGCTTCTGAACCTGGGTTCGATTCTCGGTGAAGACTGGGGTTTTGAATTTTGGGATTTTTATGGCGCCCCTGAGCCCACTCAACTCTATTGGTTACCTGACTTTAGTTGGAAAAGTAAAAGAGGTTGGTCGTTGTGCTGGCCACACGACACCCTGCTCGTTAACCGTCGGCCACAGAAACCGATGACCTTAACATCGTCTATATGGTCTGAAAGGGGAACTTTACTTTAAACAATTAACAAGCCAAAGACTACTGTCAATTACTTTATATCGATGTATCATAAATCAAATTGATGTAACATTATTTAGTGCCTGTGTTTCAAGAAACCAGATAGTCGTGACATGACATCAATAATTCCTTAGGAAAAAACCTTATACCATAACAATAAAAAATTATCGTATTAACTCTTCAATATTGAGGCTAGAAATTGTATATGCCAGATATGTGCCTGCTTCTAGAACAGTCGCATCAATTTCAATTTTAAATAAATCAATAACCTTAAGTTCGATTTTTACATTCGTACCCGTTATATCAACCTTACGTTTGAGAAAAAACTTCACAAAAACTGATTCCTTTTAATAAGCATTTTAGAACCGAGATAAAAATGTATTGAGTTGATGCCACTGACCTGACATTGTGCTTAACTTAGCCCAAATATTTCCCCGGCCAAGTATTGTTTGTTTTTAATTACTTGTAACGGTGCGGATGACCGTGTGGCAGTGTGGATGACCGTGTGGCAGTGTAGATGACCGCAGAACGTGTCTATTTGAATTTCCGACCTAACAAGCTTCTGATCCAGAGCTCATCTAATTGAACGCCTGAAACAGAACCACCGCCAATTATTTCCTTCTGTTAAAGAGAGAAAAAACAATTCAAAGCTTGAAACGAGGCTTCCGATAGATTCGTTTTAAATTACAATATTTAATTTAATAAAGGTTTTGTCACAGATGTTTCTTTTGACAAACTCGAACGAAAATCGTATACAAGTTGTGAAGGGGAGACAATTTACCAGTCACATTGTATTAAAGTTAGCAATGAAATGGTACCGTATGAGAGAGGGAGGAGGGGAGACTAGTCGGTCAAGAACATTGTTTTAATTATCAGCAAGGTTCGACAACTCTGGGCAAGGTACATCCTTATTTTGTAGAAGTAGTTCAATGAGGAAGTGCTACAAAGAGCAGGGTGCCAGGACATCCGCTCTGTTATCAGCAGCAGACGCCTTGGCTGGCTTGGCCACGTTCGTAGAATGCCAGAAGGTCGACTTCCACAGGACATCCTGTATGGCGATCTGATAGAAGGCAGGAGAGCCGCTGGTCGCCCACTTTTACGTTATGCGGATGTATGCAAACGCGACATGAAGCTCTTCAAAATCGACACTGGCAACTGGGAAGAGGTGGCACTGGACAGATCCTCATGGAGAGAGAGCATAAAGGAAGGGTCAAAGATTGCAGATGCCATACACAACAGAAGCAGAAAGAAGGGTGAAAATGCAACGGCGCCTGGTGATTATATATGCCCAACCTGCGATCGCAGCTGTGTATCAAGGATTGGCCTCTTTAGTCACACAAGAAGTTGCAAAGGGAAAAGATCGTCTCTCGAGACGTAAAATGCCACAGAGAAGTAGTTCAGTTGATGCACTTTTGTCAGGACTAGTATACAGATTGTATTAAGGTTCTTTATCTTATATAGTAAAGAAGTAACCGTGAGTCAAAGCTATACTCCATACTACACATTCAATGTGTCAATCTAGTCATACTCATACATCTTAATCAGTGTCTTAAACTCAGATAAGTCTTTGGATTTCATGGCCTGATAAAGGGAAGCCACTCCATTCTCCAATGGCACTAGGGAAGAAGGAACCTGTTCTAGCGTATGGAATAAGAAATGTGCCTCTATCTTTGTGTCTTTCTGAGTAGTTCATTAGTTGTTGTTTTTTTTTCTAT
>JAZGLO010005561.1:380000-592500 GCA_036873155.1 Biomphalaria sudanica | reverse complement strand
CAGATTTCGAAGAGCTTTTAAATAATCTTTTGCACACACGCACAGACACACACACCTACACATGATTAGCCAAAACATTTTTTTTTAATATTCAAAAGGCATACATAAGGATTGCACGCCCATATATCTACTAGCCCGTAAGGAAAGTGAGACAGCCCTGAGATTTATCAAACATAGCTGCGGAACATTCCTGACGACCTGAACAAGAGCAGACGTCATGGCGGCCATTGTTCTCCGATGACGTAATGCATCAAACAAAAAGAACAAGGCACGACATAGAGGAATAAATAGATCTAAATTAAATGCATGCATTACAAACAGGTGAACGTTACAGTGTCTCCCCCTCGGACTGTAAGGTCTGAAAGAGGAAACCTTATATATATATAATAATACAGGAGACAGGAAATTTGGAATTCCGAAATATAGTTTACTTTTGACCCGGAATATGGAAACACTCATCGACCTATCAAGTATAAATTAAAACATGCCAGATTTTTTTGGTTCTGTAAAGTTACACATTTAAATACCACATTTCCCTGACGCAATTTTACGAAGGTTACATTTGATATACAGTGGAATCTGGTTAATCGGACCAGCCGCTTTTTCGGACCGGATCCTAAGGAATAGAAACTAATCTTATTATAAGGTCAAATCCGGTTGATTAGACCAGCCGGATATTAGGACTAAGATCTTCACGCCTCGATGTGGTGCTATTAACCGGATGCAACTGAACTTGCTCAGCAGCGCCCTTTTATAGCAGCAGTCATCATCTTAAACTGCGCTTTGTACAAAGGTTATAGCAATTCACACTGTCTGTCTGTCTGGTAAAATCATTGAGCTTGTTTTTTTTTTTCCTCTTACTTTCCATTATCTGATCAAGTTAAACTTTGTACATTCATTGAAACCTGACAAGACATGAATCAATAAAAAAAAATTATTTAATTAATTGTTGGCGATTAATTATATTGTATGATTTTGAAATAAGGGAAATAAATGCTGCTTAGTAGTACTTAATGACATATATATATATATATATGGGATTAGTCTCCTTATTATGTATTGCAATATTTTTTCTCCCACTACCTATTCTGGGATCAAGTTAGAATTTTGCATAATTATTCATAGTTAAGATACACGAATCAATCAAAAAATTAACCAATTATTTAATCATTTAGTACTAATTTTTTTTAATATATATTTAACAGAAAGGGAGACAAATCCCTTTAATTTTCAGATAAATGGCAATAATTAGCGGTTATTTCCCCTTAGATAAGATTTGGTAGTCTTCTTGTCTATTGCTTGTAAGGTTACCTCCTCATAAAGGACAGTCGATTAAAGAAAAAAAAAAAGGGTTTATTGCAATGAGTTGGAGACATTAAAGTATGAGTTTACTATAGTATATTACAAATGTAAGGAATAACAGAGTCAAACACTGATAGAAGAGATGCCTGCTGTCTCCTGAGACAGTTCCCGAGCCACAGTACTCCACCCACGGGAAAGAGTACGAGTAGTGGCCTAGCCCCTGAGCCACGTTACTCATGTCGTAGACCATTCTGGACACGGGGAACGGTCCTCCGCCGCAGGACCGGCCGGTAGAGTCGTCCTCGGACTGCGAGAGCACCATGACCCCTCCGATGTGATTGTCCAGCAGGTAGTTGACCTTCTGTTGGATACTCTTGACGTCTTCGTAGCTGACCCAGACTTGACCGCGGTACCTGGAATGTGTAAGCAATGCTTGAATCCACTGATGCCGGAAGGACAAGAATGTTTATAAATTAAACATATAATAATAATAATAAGGCTGAACTTGGGTGGAAACAAGCGTCCGTAGGCCTGGAGTTTCTGGAGTCTTTTCTTTTAAATTATTCTATTTCACTAATGTCAAAGTATTGTTGTGGTGGTTCTTGTTTTTTTATGTATTTTTTTTTACATTTTTATTTTAATTTTTTATTTTTTTGTTGTTGTTTTTATTATTATATATTTTTTTTTTAGTTTTTTATTCATTTTTTTTTCTTTGTACATTTGTTAGAGCTTACTTAGTACTACACTAAAATTGGGTGCTTGATGCGTCCTCGTATTTTCGAAAGTAAAAATGTGATAATTCGATGTTAATTGTATGCTGAAGATCCATTTCGTACAAAAGGCAGTAAAAAAAAAACCAACAGATTCTTAAACTGAAAAAAAATTGTTGCTTATTTAAAACTCCCATGGCTATTTTTAGTTCTATAAAAAGCATTATGCTGTTTCTCGAAATATAAACAAGATGTTTCTTTTTCCACTTCTACAATTAAAACAACCTGGACACATTTCTATGTTTCGTTTGGCCAGTAGAAGTTTTACAGTCTTCTTTTTTTTGTTCTTTGTAAACTTACGCCTCTTCGTAACTTACGATCTTACCAGTAAGGTGTACTGTCTTCAGGAGACGCCGTCATTTTGACACCAGAATCAATTTTACACATGTCCGAGAAATAGACTTGCCTGAAACGTAGTACAAGACGTCACTCAAGAAGACAAGATTTGAGCATGAATCGTAGTTTTTCACTACAGTGTATCGACTTCAATGTGGATATCGGTCATAGAATAGGAAATACATATATGAAGTTAAGTGCTGTAACAATGAATGGTGTCTAGGTATGACATAGAAAAAGGCAGCACCCGGCTCTGTTCAAATTGTTCGTGAAGACAGGTGTGACGAGTTGTGGTGGGGCTGGGCAGAGCATGTGATCGTAGATTACTGGGCAGTAATTATATACATATATATATATATATATATATATATATATATATATATATATATATATATATATATATATTTATATATATATATATACTATAAAGTAGAATGTAAGGTGTATGTATGTGACTTATAGACATCAAAACCACTTGACCAATCTTGATAAAACTTGGCAGGAAAGTTTCTTGGGTACTAACTTAGACCTAAGTGTTTGTATTGTAGCCCTAGAACAAACTTAAGACCCTAAAAAAAAAATAAAGTTGTCCGACTCTATTAAAACTATAGTATTTTATAGATCTAGGCCATGTCTACAATGTTGACATGAGAAAAGATCGAAAGGATTTAGACCTAGATCTAATTTTAAGAAATACACTTTGCGCAGATAGTTAGTTTTTTACTTTGACACATGAAAATACAAAAGAAGATCCTTTGATTTCATTATATAATAAAATTAACCTTCAATTTTGTGTTTCAAAAGCATTTTTTACATTAATTAGTTCCTTATATATGTAACTACAGATTTCCTGACGAACATTCTTTCATTAGACAAAACCGTAATGAATCGAGTACTAAAAATTAATTCGTTTAATTGTTTTCTTTATAATCCCATCCCTAGATCTAAAACTCTAATTCAACTCTAAGATGATAAAACTTCTCTTCACACAGATAGTTTTATACTTTAACACATGAACATACTAATTATAGTCCATTCATTTCATATTTTGATCAAATAAACATTCAAATTTGGTTTTCTAAAGCATTATTTTTAAGAGACAACATTCATTTACAAAAGCTGCGAAGCCGAGTTGAGATAGGCCTAGATCGAAGGAGGTTATATTTAGATGGAGATGGCGTGACGTCACTAGGTTGAAGCCAAATCGCAGCCATCTTGGTCTACTCAAATTAAAACGTGTAGTCTGGGTTTTTTTTTTAGAAATTTGTTCGACAATATTTCACGACATTATTTAAATATCTGTACATTGCACAATATCTTATGTCTGTGGCATTTTACGTCTCGAGAGACGATCTTTTCCCTTTGCAACTTCTTGTGTGACTAAAGAGGCCAATCCTTGATACACAGCTGCGATCGCAGGTTGGGCATATATAATCACCAGGCGCCGTTGCATTTTCACCATTCTTTCTGCTTCTGTTGTGTATGACATCTGCAATCTTTGACCCTTCCTTTATGCTCTCTCTCCATGAGGATCTGTCCAGTGCCACCTCTTCCCAGTTGCCAGTGTCGATTTTGAAGAGCTTCATGTCGCGTTTGCATACATCCGTATAACGTAAAAGTGGGCGACCAGCGGCTCTCCTGCCTTCTATTAGATCGCCTTGGCTGGCTTGGCCACGTTCGTAGAATGCCAGAAGGTCGACTTCCACAGGACAATATCTTATAAAACGTTAAAAACACAGTGTATAGAATAAAATAAACATAGGAATCATATGCAAAAAGGTGCTGTGAGCAGACAGGTGCATACAAAACTAATTCTCTTCAGTGGTAAATAATTAGTTATCTCCCACTAGCTCATTGACTTTGTATATTCAGTATGGTTTATCAGTTTGTTCTTATATAATGTCTTCATGTTTGTATAAAAATGTATCTTCCCACATTTTACATACTAAAAATTTTAGATGTAGGCCAAAGTTTAATTAGGGAAAGATTAGTTAGTATTACTGTAACATTATTAGTAGTAGTAGGTAGTAGTACTCTTTTCACTTCAATTTTGTGGTGATTTCAGTGCGGTAAAAAGTATCAAAAATATAACAAACCTCTTGCAAATCATTTTTGTGCTTTTTTCAGCCCACAATAGTGCTTAATTTTTATGTAAACATTATATTTCGGTTTTGTAGGCCTCGATCAGGTGATCGTATATCTACAGCTATCTTTTCAAATGGCATTATTTCACTTAAGTCTATTGTTTGTATTGGAGCTTGCATATATGTTCCCTTTGCTCCAAGTATTTGGCAAATATGGCAGGATTTTATGTAGGCCTTGACTTCTTGCGTAATTCTAGGCCAAAAAAATTCATTCAAGATTCTATCCAATGTTCTCTTTACTCCCATATGTCCGGCAAACGGGCTGTCATGTGCAAGCTTTAAAATTGTTGCTCTATATTTCTTTGGAACAAGCAATTGTTGTGTCTTGCCTGCTTTCAGGTGAATTTCTCTCACATAAACACCATCTTCGCCTATCTTGATTAACCCTTGTCTTGGTGGAGCTTCACTTCCTATGAGTTTTATTAGATCTGGATCATTTTTCTGTTCACTGACAAATTTTTCTGTTTTAATCTGTAGTGGGTCTTGACTTTCTGTGGAGATTTCATTCGGGTTGTTTACTTGATTATGGCTTCTCATATCACTATTTTCTGTTTCTGTATTTTCATTTTCATTGTTATAAGGAACTTGTATGTTATCGTTTTGTATTTAGCACTTCTTCTGCTTTCTTCTGAGCTCTTGTAGTAACCATGGAACATTTCTGTGTGTAGTTTTCTTTCCACTTGTTCAATTCTTCTACTGTGCAAGGTTTAGAGCCTTTGATACAGCCAATGATAAGGCCAATGTTGTCAGGCTTATTGTCTAGTACTAAAGCCTCATGCCAACCACTGATGAACGGTGTGTGTATGTTGATACGTGCTACCAGATGTGTAGTTACTTGACCAGTGTAACCAACACAGTCTTGTCTTCTTCCGGTGTACTCTTGTGGGTTGACGTATTCATTTGCGACTAAAATTGCAGTTGCACCTGTATCGTACAGTACGTTGGTCATTTGTTCTCCCACAAACCCTGGGTATACCTGCAGTTTATTAGTGTGTTTGGCAGCAAATGCTCGATCTCTTGGTCTGTCGTTCCAATCTTTATTGCGTCGGCTGTAGAAGCAAGTCTCTGTTGTATGGTTTGTTCTACCACAAATTTGACATTGGAAACGAACTCTTTGCTGATTACGTTGATCTTCTCTATTCTTGTAAGTATATGTTGGGCTCCTTTCTTCATCTATGTCTCTTCTAAATCTATAGGTCGGGCTCATTTCTTCATCTTTCTCTCTTCGAGATCTATATGTTGGGCTCATTCCTTCATCTTTCTCTCTTCGAGATCTATATGTTGTGCTCATTCCTTCATTTTTCTCTCTTCGAGATCTATATGTTGGGCTCATTCCTTCATCTTTCTCTCTTCGAGATCTATATGTTGGGCTCATTCCTTCATCTTTCTCTCTTCGAGATCTATATGTTGGGCTCATTCCTTCATCTTTCTCTCTTCGAGATCAATATGTTGGACTCATTCCTTCATCTTTCTCTCTTCGAGATCTATATGTTGGGCTCATTCCTTCATCTTTCTCTCTTCGAGATCTATATGTTGGGCTCATTCCTTCATCTTTCTCTCTTCGAGATCTATATGTTGGGCTCATTCCTTCATCTTTCTCTCTTCGAGATCTATATGTTGGGCTCATTCCTTCATCTTTCTCTCTTCGAGATCTATATGTTGGGCTCATTCCTTCATCTTTCTCTCTTCGAGATCTATATGTTGGACTCATTCCTTCATCTTTCTCTCTTCGAGATCTATATGTTGGGCTCATTCCTTCATCTTTCTCTCTTCGAGATCTATATGTTGGGCTCATTCCTTCATCTTTCTCTCTTCGAGATCTATATGTTGGGCTAATTCCTTCATCTTTCTCTCTTCGAGATCTATATGTTGGGCTCATTCCTTCATCTTTCTCTCTTCGAGATTTATATGTTGGGCTCATTCCTTCATCTTTCTCTCTTCGAGATCTATATGTTGGGCTCATTACTTCATCTTTCTCTCTTCGAGATCTATATGTTGGGCTCTTTCCTTCATCTTTCTCTCTTCGAGATCTATATGTTGGGTTCATTCCTTCATCTTTCTCTCTTCGAGATCTATATGTTGGACTCATTCCTTCATCTTTCTCTCTTCGAGATCTATATGTTGGGCTCATTCCTTCATCTTTCTTTCTTCGAGATCTATATGTTGGGCTCATTCCTTCATCTTTCTCTCTTCGAAATCTATATGTTGGGCTCATTCCTTCATCTTTCTCTCTTCGAGATCTATATGTTGGGCTCATTCCTTCATCTTTCTCTCTTCGAGATCTATATGTTGGGCTCATTCCTTCATCTTTCTCTCTTCGAGATCTATATGTTGGGCTCATTCCTTCATCTTTCTCTCTTCGAGATCTATATGTTGTTCTCATTCCTTCATCTTTCTTTCTTCGAGATCTATATGTTGGGCTCATTCCTTCATCTTTCTCTCTTCGAGATCTATATGTTGGGCACATTCCTTCATCTTTCTCTCTTCGAGATCTATATAATGGGCTCATTCCTTCATCTTTCTCTCTTCGAGATCTATATGTTGGGCTCATTCCTTCATCTTTCTCTCTTCGAGATCTATATGTTGGGCTCATTCCTTCATCTTTCTCTCTTCGAGATCTATATGTTGGGCTCATTCCTTCATCTTTCTTTCCTGGAGATCTATATGTTGGGCTCATTCCTTCATCTTTCTTTCTTCGAGATCTATATGTTGGACTCATTCCTTCATCTTTCTTTCTTCGAGATCTATATGTTGGACTCATTCCTTCATCTTTCTCTCTTCGAGATCTATATGTTGGGCTCATTCCTTCATCTTTCTCTCTTCGAGATCTATATGTTGGGCTCATTTCTTCATCTTTCTCTCTTCGAGATCTATATGTTGGGCTCATTCCTTCATCTTTCTCTCTTCGAGATCTATATGTTGGGCTCATTCCTTCATCTTTCTCTCTTCGAGATCTATATGTTGGGCTCATTCCTTCATCTTTCTCTCTTCGAGATCTATATGTTGGGCTCATTCCTTCATCTTTCTCTCTTCGAGATCTATATGTTGGGCTCATTCCTTCATCTTTCTCTCTTCGAGATCTATATGTTGGGCTCATTCCTTCATCTTTCTCTCTTCGAGATCTATATGTTGGGCTCATTCCTTCATCTTTCTTTCTTCGAGATCTATATGTTGGGCTCATTCCTTCATCTTTCTCTCTTCGAGATCTATATGTTGGGCTCATTCCTTCATTTTTCTCTCTTCGAGATCTATATGTTGGGCTCATTCCTTCATCTTTCTCTCTTCGAGATCTATATGTTGGGCTCATTCCTTCATCTTTCTCTCTTCGAGATCTATATGTTGGGCTCATTCCTTCATCTTTCTCTCTTCGAGATCTATATGTTGGGCTCATTCCTTCATCTTTCTCTCTTCGAGATCTATATGTTGGGCTCATTCCTTCATCTTTCTCTCTTCGAGATCTATATGTTGGGCTCATTTCTTCATCTTTCTCTCTTCGAGATCTATATGTTGGGCTCATTACTTCATCTTTCTCTCTTCGAGATCTATATGTTGGGCTCATTACTTCATCTTTCTCTCTTCGAGATCTATATGTTGGGCTCATTTCTTCATCTTTCTCTCTTCGAGATCTATATGTTGGACTCATTCCTTCATCTTTCTCTCTTCGAGATCTATATGTTAGGCTCTTGTCAGCGTTCTCTCTTCTATATAAAGGGCTTGGAGTCTGCATTCTTTCAGCGTTGTTCACCATAAAAGCTGATGCCGCAGTTGGGTTCTCTTTAGCTAACACTTCCCTTGGGTGTGCGGCCTTATACTGCCTTAGTTGTGCTATCAGGCTGCTGATGGTCTTTGGCTCTCGCTCCGTGACGTATGTTTTCACATTATTATTGTAAGCTTCCATCACAGCGTCCATTATGATGTGTTCTCTGAGGGTTTCATATCTGTGCTCCACTTTTGACAGGTCTACCCATCGATCGAAGTATATCGACATGTTGGTGACGAATATTTGTGGATCGTCGTTCGCCAGAGGTGTCGACTCTTTCAATCTCCTTCTGTATTCGTAACTTGTGGAGCCAAACTGTCTCAGCAACGCCTCCTTCACGGCCACATACTCTTTTCTTTCTTCATCTCTCATTTGAAGACAGATGTTGATGGCTCTACCTTTTAAGCGCCCCATGAGGCTTCTTGCCCATTCTGTCTGTGGGAGGATGGATGATGTTGCTATATCCTCAAATCTCAGTAGATATGAGTCAATGCACTCATTCTGGCTCTCGTCAAATGGAGACATTCTGTCTAATTGTTTGTATTTGTCAAAGTGTTCCTCCTTTTCATTTTGCTGTTCTTTGTCTTTCTTGTCTTTAAGTTTTAGTTCTAATTGTAAGATTTCCTTCCTTCTACTATCTTCTTTCTTTTTGGCTTCTTCCCTATTAAATCTCCTTTCTTCCCTTTCTTCATCCTGTGTTATTTTTAGTGTAATGAACTTTTCAAGTTCTTCGCCTTGCAGGCCATTTTCCTTGCCCGCATCTCTATATATTTTGTACATCGACATTTCCACTTACTTGTGCCTCGTCGTATCTCGTCGTGGTCGCCAGTTGTGAAGAAACAAGACCTTTTACGTTTAAAGTGTCTTTTAATTGTCGAACATTTTAACAAGACATCTATACACGGCATACGTTATATACAGATCTCCTACTTCACTCGCTGACTTCTCTCTCTCTCTCTTGTTTACACACTCCTCACTTCCCCCAAGTCCCCTAACTCTCGATACCCAACACTTGACCGTGTGTCACGGTTGACCACACAGTAACCGTGTCACAACACCTACATATTTTGCCACATCCAGGGCAAGCACAACCATTGTCCGCCGGTGGTCGATTAAGATTTTATTTTCGCCGTCTGCGTCTGTCCTCGGCAGCGGATTACATGCGGGGATAATTATATGCTTGAAAATCCTACAGATCAGTAAGAATTTTTATTTGACAACTGTATGGTCTAAATGTTAGTTTGCTTAGCTCAGCATTGTCACTAGGCAGGGCCGGTTCTAGCAATTGCGGGGCCCTATGCGAAACTAATTGCGCGGGCCTAGTCTGTGTGGGAATAAGGATAATAAGATTTTGTATAAGAAAAAATAATTCGGCTTTACTAAGTTAAAAAATTGCGATATGTACTTTACGAACCTTGTAACCAATGGCATATGTATATGCTAGTGACTATAAAAGTAAATAAAGTATTGGAACTTCCGATTAAGGTTTAAATTCGCCCGATTATTACATGAAAGGTGACAATGCCTTTTTTCCTTTTATCACACAGAGGATTGGCGTTTTCCGCAATTAATGACACCAACAAATGACAATTTTGTCTATTTCTCTGGAGATTTTAATAAATTCAGGAGATTTCCATGAGTTTTCTGAATATATTTTGCAATTTAATAATTAAACCCTGAATTAGCGCGGGGCCTATGAAAGCGCGGGGCCCACTGCGACCGCATAGGTTGCAGTGGCCTAAGACCGGCCCTGTCACGAGGTGGAGCTATCGGAGTTTTACTGACTCGTGCCCTGAGCATTACAATCTCCAATTTCGTTCCATTTCATTCACCATTTTCCCTATTTTTAAAATTGGTCCCTAGTGCTGACTTCATAATATGTGTAATATGTATGCAGTAGCCCTGGAAAGAAAACAGTTCTTCTACACTCAAGCTCAAGTTGTTAGAAATATCTCAAAGAGGATGATAGTTAATAAAACAGAGAACGTTACTCAAGCTCTCAATCTAACTTCAGACTTATGTCCAATCATTGCCCGCGGGTCATTTCCGGACCGTGACGGAATGCCACACTACCCCACTCAAAAACTCACAGAGCATTATCAAGCTAAGGCTCTGTTCGTTTCGGGTCGATGATTATTTTCCAGTGAAGCGTTTCGTAACAATTGCGTAGACTTGAATACAAGTTTATCACAACTCTTAGAATCTTTATCATCATGATCAATGCGTAATCATTGACCTCCGGAATAACGCAAAAGAATGAGACAATACCATCCGGAGGATAGAAAAATAAAACACAAGTCAGAGAAAGACAAAAACCAGACATCGTCCTTAAAAGCTTGCACACCGTAACAGTAGTCACCAGTCTCAATAACAAAATGTATACCTATAGCAACAAACGCGGCCCCATTCTCCCTGTAACCACACCAGGGCCGTCTCTGAAGAAGAATAAAAGGGGGAGGAGTCAGTAAACACACGAAAAACTCTATATTATAGGTGGGTCATAGAGATTACATTACCTTAGCATGGAACATTCGACAAGAAAAAGAAATAGACACTGTGCAACATACACAGCCTAGGTTCATTCATTAGAGCGGACCCCCAGAATCAATTCTACATTCATTCCTCTCATCAGAAGAATGCTACAGTGTGAGAAGGGTACAGAAGAAAATACAGTTTGTGAAGATACAGTGTGGGGAAGAATGCTCTGTGGGGAAGAATACAGTGTGGGGACGAATACAGTGTGGGGACGAATACAGTGTTTTGAAGAATACAGTGTGGGGACGAATACAGTGTTTTGAAGAATACAGTGTGGGGACGAATACAGTGTTTTGAAGAATACAGAGTGGGGACGAATACAGTGTTTTGAAGAATACAGTGTTTTGAAGAATATAGTGTGGGGACGAATACAGTGTTTGGAAGAATACAGTGTGGGGACGAATACAGTGTTTTGAAGAATACAGTGTGGGGACGAATACAGTGTTTTGAAGAATACAGTGTGGGGACGAATACAGTGTTTTGAAGAATACAGTGTGGGGACGAATACAGTGTTTGGAAGATTACAGTGTGGGGACGAATACAGTGTTTGGAAGAATACAGTGTGGGGACGAATACAGTGTTTTGAAGAATGCAGTGTGGGGACGAATACAGTGTTTGGAAGATTATAGTGTGGGGACGAATACAGTGTTTGGAAGAATACAGTGTGGGGACGAATACAGTGTTTTGAAGAATACAGTGTGGGGACGAATACAGTGTTTGGAAGATTACAGTGTGGGGACGAATACAGTGTTTTGAAGAATACAGTGTGGGGACGAATACAGTGTTTTGAAGAATACAGTGTTTTGAAGAATACAGTGTGGGGACGAATGCAGTGTTTGGAAGAATACAGTGTGGGGACGAATACAGTGTTTTAAAGAACACAGTGTCGGAACGAATACAGTGTTTTGAAGAATACAGTGTGGGGACGAATACAGTGTTTGGAAGATTACAGTGTGGGGACAAATACAGTGTTTTGAAGAATACAGTGTGGGGACGAATACAGTGTTTTGAAGAATACAGTGTGGGGACGAATACAGTGTTTGGAAGATTACAGTGTGGGGACGAATACAGTGTTTTGAAGAATACAGTGTGGGGACGAATACAGTTTTTGGAAGATTACAGTGTGGGGACGAATACAGTGTTTTGACGAATACAGTGTGGGGACGAATACAGTGTATTTTGAAGAATACAGTGTGGGGACGAATACAGTGTTTGGAAGATTATAGTGTGGGGACGAATACAGTGTTTGGAAGATTACAGTGTGAGGTAGAATACAGTGTTTGGAAGATTACAGTGTGGGGACGAATACAGTGTTTGGAAGATTACAGTTTGAGGATGAATACAGAATTTTTAAGATTACAGTGTGGGGATGAATACAGTGTTTGGAAGATTACAGTGTGGGGATGAATACAGTGTTTGGAAGATTACAGTGTGGGGACGAATATAGTTTTGGAAGATTACAGTGTAGGGATGAATACAGTGTTTGGAAGATAACTGTGTGGGGACGAATACAGTGTTTGGAAGATTAATGTGTGGGGACGAATATAGTTTCGGAAGATTAATGTGTGGGGACGAATATAGTTTTGGAAGATTACAGTGTGGGGATGAATACAGTGTTTGGAAGATTACAGTGTGGGGATGAATACAGTGTTTGGAAGATTACAGTGTGGGGATGAATACAGTGTTTGGAAGATTACAGTGTGGGGACGAATACAGTGTTTGGAAGATTACAGTGTGGGGATGAATACAGTGTTTGGAAGATTACAGTGTGGGGACGAATACAGTGTTTGGAAGAATACAGTGTGGGGACGAATACAGTGTTTGGAAGATTACAGTGTGGGGATGAATACAGTGTTTGGAAGATTAGAGTGTGGGGACGAATACAGTGTTTGGAAGATTACAGTGTAGGGATGAATACAGTGTTTGGAAGATTACAGTGTGGGGATGAATACAGTGTTTGGAAGATTACAGTGTGGAGATGAATACAGTGTTTGGAAGATTACAGTGTGGGGACGAATACAGTGTTTGGAAGATTACAGTGTAGGGACGAATACAGTGTTTAGAAGATTACAGTGTGGGGATGAATACAGTGTTTGGAAGATTACAGTGTGGGGATGAATACAGTGTTTGAAAGATTACAGTGTGGGGACGAATACAGTGTTTGGAAGATTACAGTGTGGGGATGAATACAGTGTTTGGAAGATTACAGTGTGGGGACGAATACAGTGTTTGGAAGATTAATGTGTGGGGACGAATACAGTGTTTGGAAGATTACAGTGTGGGGATGAATACAGTGTTTGGAAGATTACAGTGTGGGGACGAATACAGTGTTTGGAAGATTACAGTGTAGGGATGAATACAGTGTTTGGAAGATTACAGTGTGGGGATGAATACAGTGTTTGGAAGATTACAGTGTGGAGATGAATACAGTGTTTGGAAGATTACAGTGTGGGGACGAATACAGTGTTTTGAAGAATACAGTGTGGGGACGAATACAGTGTTTTCAAGAATACAGTGTGGGGACGAATACAGTGTTTTGAAGAATACAGTGTGGGGACGAATACAGTGTTTTGAAGAATATAGTGTGGGGACGAATACAGTGTTTGGAAGAATACAGTGTGGGGACGAATACAGTGTTTTGAAGAATACAGTGTGGGGACGAATACAGTGTTTTGAAGAATACAGTGTGGGGACGAATACAGTGTTTTGAAGAATACAGTGTGGGGACGAATATAGTGTTTGGAAGATTACAGTGTGGGGACGAATACAGTGTTTGGAAGAATACAGTGTGGGGACGAATACAGTGTTTTGAAGAATGCAGTGTGGGGACGAATACAGTGTTTGGAAGATTATAGTGTGGGGACGAATACAGTGTTTGGAAGAATACAGTGTGGGGACGAATACAGTGTTTTGAAGAATACAGTGTGGGGACGAATACAGTGTTTGGAAGATTACAGTGTGGGGACGAATACAGTGTTTTGAAGAATACAGTGTGGGGACGAATACAGTGTTTTGAAGAATACAGTGTTTTGAAGAATACAGTGTGGGGACGAATGCAGTGTTTGGAAGAATACAGTGTGGGGACGAATACAGTGTTTTAAAGAACACAGTGTGGGAACGAATACAGTGTTTTGAAGAATACAGTGTGGGGACGAATACAGTGTTTGGAAGATTACAGTGTGGGGACAAATACAGTGTTTTGAAGAATACAGTGTGGGGACGAATACAGTGTTTTGAAAAATACAGTGTGGGGACGAATACAGTGTTTGAAAGATTACAGTGTGGGGACGAATACAGTGTTTTGAAGAATACAGTGTGGGGACGAATACAGTTTTTGGAAGATTACAGTGTGGGGACGAATACAGTGTTTTGACGAATACAGTGTGGGGACGAATACAGTGTATTTTGAAGAATACAGTGTGGGGACGAATACAGTGTTTGGAAGATTATAGTGTGGGGACGAATACAGTGTTTGGAAGATTACAGTGTGAGGTAGAATACAGTGTTTGGAAGATTACAGTGTGGGGACGAATACAGTGTTTGGAAGATTACAGTTTGAGGATGAATACAGAATTTTTAAGATTACAGTGTGGGGATGAATACAGTGTTTGGAAGATTACAGTGTGGGGATGAATACAGTGTTTGGAAGATTACAGTGTGGGGACGAATATTGTTTTGGAAGATTACAGTGTAGGGATGAATACAGTGTTTGGAAGATAACTGTGTGGGGACGAATACAGTGTTTGGAAGATTAATGTGTGGGGACGAATATAGTTTCGGAAGATTAATGTGTGGGGACGAATATAGTTTTGGAAGATTACAGTGTGGGGATGAATACAGTGTTTGGAAGATTACAGTGTGGGGATGAATACAGTGTTTGGAAGATTACAGTGTGGGGATGAATACAGTGTTTGGAAGATTACAGTGTGGGGACGAATACAGTGTTTGGAAGAATACAGTGTGGGGACGAATACAGTGTTTGGAAGATTACAGTGTGGGGATGAATACAGTGTTTGGAAGATTACAGTGTGGGGACGAATACAGTGTTTGGAAGATTACAGTGTAGGGATGAATACAGTGTTTGGAAGATTACAGTGTGGGGATGAATACAGTGTTTGGAAGATTACAGTGTGGAGATGAATACAGTGTTTGGAAGATTACAGTGTGGGGACGAATACAGTGTTTGGAAGATTACAGTGTAGGGACGAATTCAGTGTTTGGAAGATTACAGTGTGGGGATGAATACAGTGTTTGGAAGATTACAGTGTGGGGATGAATACAGTGTTTGAAAGATTACAGTGTGGGGACGAATACAGTGTTTGGAAGATTACAGTGTGGGGATGAATACAGTGTTTGGAAGATTACAGTGTGGGGACGAATACAGTGTTTGGAAGATTAATGTGTGGGGACGAATACAGTGTTTGGAAGATTACAGTGTGGGGATGAATACAGTGTTTGGAAGATTACAGTGTGGGGACGAATACAGTGTTTGGAAGATTACAGTGTAGGGATGAATACAGTGTTTGGAAGATTACAGTGTGGGGATGAATACAGTGTTTGGAAGATTACAGTGTGGAGATGAATACAGTGTTTGGAAGATTACAGTGTGGGGACGAATACAGTGTTTGGAAGATTACAGTGTAGGGACGAATACAGTGTTTGGAAGATTACAGTGTGGGGACGAATACAGTGTTTGGAAGATTACAGTTTGGGGATGAATACAGAATTTGGAAGATTACAGTGTGGGGATGAATACAGTGTTTGGAAGATTACAGTGTGGGGACGAATACAGTGTTTGGAAGATTAATGTGTGGGGACGAATATAGTTTCGGAAGATTAATGTGTGGGGACGAATATAGTTTTGGAAGATTACAGTGTGGGGATGAATACAGTGTTTGGAAGATTACAGTGTGGGGATGAATACAGTGTTTGGAAGATTACAGTGTGGGGACGAATACAGTGTTTGGAAGATTAATGTGTGGGGACGAATATAGTTTTGGAAGATTACAGTGTGGGGATAATACAGTGTTTGGAAGATTACAGTGTGGGGATGAATATAGTGTTTGGAAGATTACAGTGTGGGGATGAATACAGTGTTTGGAAGATAACTGTGTGGGGATGAATACAGTGTTTGGAGGATTACAGTGTGGGGAAAGATACAATCAACTCCTACCCAGATTTATGATATAACTCTTCAGGTCCCAATGTAGAAGCGTTGATGCCATGATCGTTTTCACTTGCCAGACTGTAGCTGTGACCTATCTGGCCATACAGGGAAAGAAATTTAACTAGTTTATGATTTATATCTATGTCATGTTATGGACAAGCAAGAAGTATAAAATAAAATATGAAATTATATCTTTACGTATTAAATGTACGTATTATTTAGTACTAAGCCATGACATTTCTCCCACATCCATTTTCAATCAGGTTCAAACTTTACATAATTATTCATTACTCCTAACGAATCAATTTTAAAAAATTATCAGTCAATAAATTATTGGTCGGTAATTAATATGGATCGATATTGATTAAGGGTAATAAATCTTTTTGCATTGATAGATATGGATATAGGCCTAAATGTACAGTTGTTTCCTTACATAAGCTTTTTTTTTAAATAACTATTTTTATATTTTGCTTCTTAATAACAAATCTGCCTCATAAAAAAGGGGAGAGTATTGGTTAAAACAGAACTAACTAGAGTTATCCCAGCGTTGATCTTGGACTTGTCCACGCCGTGGGTTACTAACGCGTTGAGTGAGTCGTGCAGATTAACCTCAGCACTTGAAGCTGTAGCGCGCTTGGACATTTTTGGGACGCTCCTTTCCGTGGTACCTGAGGAGACAGGGCTGTAGACCTGGCTAAAATCGGAGACTAGATTATTTATATACGTCCAGTCTTCAGTTTGTCGTTTGTCCATAATCGTGTTTTCCGCGGTAGTATCGGCAATCTGGGAAGTCGCCGCCTTTGTGTCAGAAGATGAATTGAAGCGAAAGGCAATATTGTCGTTCTGTTGGTGGATCCCATTTGTGTCTTCTGTAGCTTGAGTTGTACTGGGCCTCTTGGTAGAGCTTGGGTCCACCGTGAATGTTTTCACTTTTTTAGCATACAGTGGGCTCACCAACTGTGTACGACCGGCACCGCCTTCAACGTCATTGAAGGCCAGTAACGTCACCTGGTCTACTAACTTGTTCAACGTCGCAACCTGTGTCCAAAGTGAAACATAAAAAAAATGAGATAAATGGATATAATACGTATTGTCACAGAGCTTATCAAGAGCAATAGGGAATCGCTTACTAATATAATAGTAAGATTGGACAGTGGTGTCACTGGGGGGTGGTGGTGCGGGGAATGCGGTCCGCAATGGGTGACACCCATGGGGGGGGGGGGGGCGACCCGATTGGAAAATTCAATATTGACAAAAAACTAGAAAATAAAAGTCCGAATGGAAAAAATGAATATCAGCAAAATATAGCAGATTAAAAAAATAAAGAAATCTCAAGATATATACCAAATATGTCTAGGCCTATCTACTGTACTAATCTAGATTTATATATATCTTTTTGTTAAGGCCTTATTGTGTATATTTTCTTTTCTTTTGTAAAAATGTCCAAAAAGTTTTTTTTTAAGAACAAACATTGTTTTGTATTTGCATTTTAGTTATTTTATATTTTAGTAATTAGTAAGTCGAAAGAGATTTATTACTTTTATTTATTAATTAAAGTAGTAATTATGTGACGTCGTTTTATCGTCCAAGTAGAACAATTTAGACGTTAGTAGCAAGATTCAAAAGGTTCTTCTAAAGGAAACATATTAATGCCTCTTCAACAAGTTGATTCTAGAGTTCAACCTGTTTTTACGGCAGTACAAACCAATTTCTCTCGACTAACGTATCATCGTAATATTGACGTTTTTTTGCGTGAACAGAACAGGCCCGCTACAAGACGCCTTTCTAAAGATAAGGATGACAACAAGCCCATTACAAACTCGCATGAACTACTGCAGCTTTCCTGATGGTGAAGCATTTCAAATTATTTTACACGGGTAAAATTTAAAAAATTGTCTGTTCATTGTAGTTATCAATCAAGTTTTGAATATTAACCCAGTAAAATGACATTGTGAATATCGTATCTTCTACTAATAAGGATCTTTTAAAATGTATTCCGTTTTTTATGTGAGGCGTCTGCCAAATTATCGACTAGTAAAGTAAAGTAGCAATTATGCATAAAACACTGAACCATAATCTTCAAATACAAAAATAAAATATAATAAAATACTCAGAAAGACACAAAGGTAAGGGTACACAACTCACTCCATATGCTAGGACAAATTAATACAAATGCTCCATCTTCCCTAGTGCTATTAGAGCTTGGAAAGGGTTGCCTGAGCTAGCCAGAAAGACCAGTGACTTGGCAGAATTTAGGTCATTACTGGCGTGACTCTTTTTGAATGGTCAAAAAGGGTCACAAATGGTCACAAATCTCTCCAGTGTTGAACATCGTTATGTTGACGGCCTTTGTGTGACAAAAAACTAAAAAGTTCGCGTCAAGGTTCTTACTGAACATAAAGATGATCTTTAAACATACGGCCCGCTTTATGTACGTTGAACATCCCCCATAGAATAGTATTGGCCAATGCTGCCTCCTTCTTTAGTAGACTTCATTTTAGCAACGTTTTGTTTTAACTAGTATAAATAGTGTGCTCAGATTCCAAGAAAATGTTTCTTTATCGGAACGTCCCATTTCGTTATAATTTAATATTCACATGGGCTCTTCTTACTTCGCGAAGAAAAAATACACTAACACTATCACCGGAAAGAACGTTTTCGGTTATACAAAACAGTCTAAAAGTATGTACATAGCACTATTTCTGAAAGAAAGAATGTTTTAGTGGGTGGTGCGCCAACGGTAAAAGTTTGAGAAACACTGCCTCGAATGTCTCTCACACTTCAGATACAGCCCGTTAACCTCTTCTAAATTGAATTTTATTTGATCTGCAAACTTCTTTGGTAGAAATAGTACAATGAGTTTCTAAAGCTCAGAAATGCTGAAAAAATGCTTGGTGCGCGGGGCTTCGCCCCGGACCTCGATAGGTTATCTATAAGCATTCCCCGAGACCAATAGATGACTAAGGTAGCGGCTAATTTACATTATTTCCCCTTTAGATGGTAGTATATGAATTGTGAAATACGCAAAACTATTGAAAAAATGTGATAAACATGAGATTTTAAAATAGAATTAACTAATTTTACATTTTTGAAAAAATCGATGAAAATAGGTAAACACTGTATTGGCTAAACAAAATGAATTTCTATAGGGAAAAGTGGATAAAGTTGATAGCGGGGCGGGGGAGTGGGTGACATCCTGATCTAACCGCACAGGGTGACACCAACCCTAATGACGCCACTGAGAAAGAAAGAAAAAAGCAAGTGCCTGAGGCGTCATGCACTAGACAACATAAGGCAGTGCCTGAGGAGCCATGCACTAGACAATATAGGGCAGTGCCTGAGGCAGAGGGCGGCCTTAGCAGAGCGCGGGGCCCTTGACGAGTGTCATATGTGGGGCCCTGATCCTATATAAACCGTACCACATCTCTCAAACGGGCTCGTCTGCCTCTAATGTTGTCTTATTTTTGCTACTAAACATAGCACCTTAAGTAGGTACTACACCATTGGTCTTTCACTAATAACATACTGCACTGTAATTGTCCTGCGTGAAAGATTTCGCATTCAAGGTTAATAGACGTAACTAATGATTCAGAAACATTTTGCAAGAAAAATCAACACAATAGTTAGTAATCATTTCTGCTAAGGACGCTAAAGTAGGAAAGTAAGTATTCATTACAGTGCAGAACCAGAACACTTGCAATAACCAGATAGTTGCTTGGATGGTCACAGACAGATTCAGTCACGGAACTTTCCTGGCTTGTCGCTTTGCACCAATAATAATATTATGCATCTTGTCTCCCGATGCGCGGCCCGAAGGCCGAAGCCAAATGGATGTTCTTTAAGAACAAGGCGTATGATAGGAGCTACAGTTGTCTCTTGGCTTTCACAGATCCGACTTTCAACATTTTTAACACGGGTTTACCCACGACCACCCGATGTATATGCACTGACGCCTATTGGGGGAAAAAATGAATACGTCATCGCCAAACTTTCTGGATGCTGATAGGCCGAAATAACAGTGTAGCACAGTGATGCCCAACCTTGTACGGTCTGCGGGCCATTTAGGTATTTCCGACACTCGTGTCGCGGGCCACATCAATAAAAAGATGAAAAAAATGAAATAAACTATTTTAAATAGCTTATTACAAACCCGTGGCTCTAGCAGGCGACGCAACGTAGAAAACAACTGTCTGCATCGCTCGAAATTTCTCAATCTGGCTTTATAAGTCAATCAGTTTCAGTTGCAGATATGTCGGGGCACTCCTCAGAGTCAGTAAAAAAAACATTTCGAAATTTGCTTCTCTGTTGGAACAAGTGTTGTCTCATTTAGTTTTGAATGGTGATTTGTACCATATCTTCCACTTGTTTTGCAATTGACATGCAAGAAAGACTGACGGCTTGAACTGCATTTTTTAATAATTATTTTCTTTTATCACTGCTAGTTGTTATGACATGATTAGAAGTTAGAATTTGTTTCGGGAATAAGGGAAAAGTTTTACTTAGCGACAAGTGACGTGACAGATCTTTAAAAAAGATCTTTAAAAATTAAAGACAGATCTTTAAAAAACAAGAACGCTCTAAGTGACGCTACAAAGAAGACGCTTCGTGTAGAGCAGTAGAATAGATATACGGATTTACGGACATAGCTGACATCGGACGATTCCCTTCGTGATTATTAAATATATTTGTAGAACCACATCAGCGTCCACTACATATGTTGATTGTTTCGGCCTTTCGCCGGTGTTACTGAAGTAGTTTGAGTTCAGTGTTACTTCCAGTCAGACGTAGATCTACACTAGTTATATTGCAAAGAATCAACACCGCGCGCAAGCCTTAACATAGCAAGCACTTGACACTTCATTTCTGAACTGTGATGCGAGTGGTTTGCCCTTACCTCCAACTCATTTTCTTGTCTCTTTCTGGTGATTAGTTTCGTCAATGACTAAAATCACTCAACTGGGCGTCAATTAACAATCTTTTTCTCTGCGTCTCAAGCCAACAATGTCTGCTAATTTTTTGTAATGTTTTGGTTTACAATGTATTTTTATGTTAGGCTCCTAAAAAGCAGCCAGAAAATTAAAAGCAGCCACATTTTCTGTACAAATTAAATCAATGTTGGATTATTATCAAAAAAAAGCAAAGATCTGTCCACTTTTTCTTGAAGCTTCTACATTTAGAGTAGAGTCTTCTCGCATTGATACCAAAGGAATATGAACCAATTGAATGCAATAATGATGTCCTGTGTGACACACCCAAGATGTCAAGGCCACGGCCAGCTTGACAGCAGCGGCATCGTCCAAGAATAAAAATAACTGTCAACTTTTGTCGCCGAAAAAATAAACGCTGTGTTCTTTAGAAAAATACTATGAATATTAGACTATATCCATTCATGTCTAACTTAGGGGAAATACATTTTTCACTTTAAATTTTTTTTTTCACTTTGTTCCGATGTTCGGCGGCCGGATGAAGCCACGTCGCGGGCCGGATATGGCCCGCGGGCCGTAGTTTGGGCATCACTGGTGTTGCACATTAACTGGTTCAATTGAGACGAATGATTATAGTGGGCCTCAACACTGACCGTCGACGCAGCACCTTCGAATGGGGTCACGGTCGACGTCGCAACCTGTGTAGACCAATAGCTCATTGTATTGTCACAGGTCGTGACGTCAGAAACAGTTAGGCCTGTAAGGTTATTAAAAAATGTTAGGGGATGTCATGTGAGACTGTTCCGATACAAAAAAATGAGAATGCGTATATGAAATGAAATACCGCGAAAGTTTTCAATTTCTCGGAACGTATCCCCTCTCGAAAGTCAAGAAAACACTGGCCTATATTTCTTTATTAATGTTCATTTTAAAAAATCAATTTTTCAAAATTTGCATTTATATTACAACACTATAAATGACGCTTGGCTTCCGTACCGCGGTCCCGGGATGAAATCCTGTTGAAGACTTAATTTCGGGATTTTTGGGCGTCTCTGAGTCCACCCAGCTGTAATGGGTACCTGACACCAGATGGGGAAAGGTGTAAGTAGGAGGTCGTTGTGCTGGCCACATGACACGCTCTTTAACTGTGGGCAACACAAACAGATGACCTTTAAACCATCTGTTCTGTAGATCGCAAGGTCTGAAAAGGGAACTTTACATAGACCAAAGGTTTGAAACTCACCCCCCATTGAAACCATAGCAACAATATCCATCATTACAATCAAGAAGAAGAAGAAGAACATTTTGGATCAAGTAATTTAACACTTCAAAAATTAGCCTAGTTTTTTAAACCTCTCGTTTATGTCAGCTGCGTTCTCTGAGCGGGTACGCTAATTGCTTAAGACGCTACGTAAATGAAATCGTGATAGCTTTTAATGCACCTCTTCGAAATCGTCATATAAAGTGATGTCTCCAAACAGAGTCACCCCAAGAAGTAGTTTCGGAAGATTCATCAAAGTCTTCTCTTCGGAGAAACTCGTTCTCAGATGCTGCATGATTCGCACCAACGAGCCCAGCCTTGGAGGTCTCCTCCATTTAATGTTAATCCCGTCGAAACCCCAGATTCGTGTTTGGTGCACGCAGGACTGGACGAACGACTTGAGCTTGGAGGAACCGTCCGCGAGGTCGCTGAATGAGATGTTGCTGGACTCTGTGATTGTCAGGAAAGTTCTTAGCCGGGAGTGGGTCATTTTGAAGTCGTTAATGGCGACGTAACTGGGGATGTACAAGTTGCCGTCAAACGGGAAGATGTCCAGCTCTGAGACAGCCTGGATGCCAAATGTCTGGTCGTTGATAACAGCATGTTCGTAGTAAAGATCTGAAGTGGACAGAAGTATAAGTCAAATAGGTTGGTCATGAATGTTCAAGTTAAACTCAGATTTTAAGATAGAACGAGAAAAGTGTCTTGGTTTAAACCCAAGAATCACAGTGTAAATGTACTTTGCCTTATGTTAAAAACGTCTAACTAAATCTTTGAAACAGAGTATTCCTGTCTGGGTTTTTGACAGATCTTGTTTTCTTTTCTAATTAGAGTATTCTAGAAAGCAGAATTTTTGAGACATTGAAATTTTACTTTTGTGTTCCCTGAACCATGCAGAAATATTCTGAGCTTCAAAAACTCATTCTACAACTGAATTATTTCTCTTATTTAGACGACTTTAATCGGAATGAAATTGATTCCTGCATAATCAGGTGCAGTGAAAATTGGGTAAAGTTTCAGCTTAATCTGAGAATGGGAAATTTGAACTGCCTACCAGTGCACAGAGATGCTGACATGTTCTGGATAAGAAAAGTGTACGGTTCTTCTCTATGAGGCGAGGATGAGTTGAAGCTGCACACAACTCTTATCAGTGCTAACTTCTTGGACTTGTCGTTTGGTACACTGTCAATAAATCGAGTTATGATAAAATAAGATAAGATAAGATTATTTTTATTGGTCCAAAAAAAAAAAGAAAATTCAATTTGACTACAACTGACCACCTCAGCGTAACTACTGTAACAATAACAATATAGATGCAAACACAAAAAGGATTTACACAGGAAACACATGTACACTCTCAACCAGCGCTTTATGATTCAACTTGTATGATTCAGGGGTCAACCCTAACAAAAACTCTGGAGCCGGCAGTCATTAGGCAGCTTGCAGAGAACACAGTACTGTCCCCTGGCTGAGCCTGTGACGCCGCTGTATCGGCACTTGTTGTTCCTTTGGTTATGTCAGGTGCTTGGGAATGGGGGGGGGGGGGATCGTGATCTGATGTGTGGGCGACCGACGACATCGTTCCGATCATACCGAATGCCCAGGCATTCCTCTAAGTACTATGTGATGATCCATAATCACCTGGCGACTAGAGTTTGCCACACATACTTTTCTAAGATCAGAATGTGATGTAATATTAAGTTAATTATTTAATTGTCATTAATGGAAGATCTACACATTATACAGAGCCCAGCTGTTCATTTCCATATAAGATGAAACAACCTCGGTGTAAAGGTAAGCTCACGGCCAGAGGTAAACGTTGGCAGGGCAGGATATTTTAGTACTGAAAATGTTCAAACCTTTTTTTTTCTTTATTTGTATTTGTTTTCGAGACTAGGGATTTACGGTTATAATCATGAAGGCAGAGTTACTAGTCTTAAATATTACCATTCTACTAAAACTGTACCTGTCATTTTTCATAAGCAATAGTTTCAGTCGATCTGCTTTGTGTTCGACCGTGTCTGTAGCGTTGACCACATAGCGTGTAGTTTGACTAGACGCGGAAGTATTTGGTTGGTCTGCCATCTCAGCTGATGCTCTTGAGTCATTGATTGCTTGGAACTGGCCCATGCTGGACACAGTTAAGGTAGATGTACTGTTAGATTTAGCTGGTAAGATCAAAGCGCAGGACCAAACAGATAAAAGAAAGGCGTCAACCATTAGTGATATCTGCATTTCTTTGTTCATGATTGTCCTGAAGAGTATAGAGACATTTGTAATATTATAAAACTATAACAATTATATTTATCAGTACTGGTGGATACTCATAGTGTTCATGCTCTATTGACATAGAAAAGATAAGTCAACAATCACTATCAATCAATGGCTAGAACAAACATTAGCGGCACCAACTCGTAGCCACAACAAGCCCCTCCCCCCTTTCCCCTAATTAGCTTGCCTCGATGCTCTTAGGCTCGGCCTCTAGCTGAATGGTCCAGGAATCTGGCAATGTTACACTTAAGGTCTCCATATATTCGTAAAAGTCGAGATCCTGTGTTTTACCATTTCTCAAGACCGCTCGTATGATTGAAACTTGTCATTTTCTGTCTTAGTTTCCTTCAGTCACTGAGGATCATTTGGTGAGCCTAACAGTGTCGAAATATGGGTTGACGATTATATATGTAGTTCGTTCATCGTGGTACGATGATGATCACTTTTGTCATCCAGGAGGATGAGGGATTTGAACTGGGATTTTGTGCTTCCTAATGTGGACCTATGTAAGCCCGGAATGTTTGGCTGCACACTGGGCAGGTTACTCCAGCTAGTGCCATTGGCCTTGCTTTTTTTCTCTGACGTTTTTATTCTGCCAGCGTTGTTCTCCCTTCCCCAGCAGCCTATGCGCCAGCGCCCACAGCGCGACACCATGATGCTCTGTCATGTGCCATTGTCTCCCAGGCGGCTGGGTCCATGCTGAACGCCCTCAGAGAAGCCCTGAAGGTGTCCCTGAAGAGTTTTCTTTGACTATCTTGCGAGCGCTTTCCTTCCCTTAATTGGCCAAACAGGAGTCGTCCAGGGACGCGGCGGTCCCCCACTGTGCAGACGCGTTCCGCCCACTGCAGCTGGGACCGCATCAGGACTCTGCGGACGCCCCGCAGACCCGCCCCCCCCCCCCCCGAAGGACCCCAGTATCTGGCATCTTCTCCTGCCATCCGACATTCAGTATTTCTCCCGGACACGCTACGTGGAAGTGGCTCAACCTCTTTGCATGCCCTTTATACACTGTCCACGCTTCTGAGGCATAGAGAAATGCAGGGAAGACGACAGCTCGACAGATTGGCATTTACAAGAATCCTAGCAAAGTATTCTCTCATTAATTCTGACAGACTCTGATTAAGTCTGGAAAGTGGAAGAATATCGCGTACAAAAATGATTCTTAAAAAAGACAGACAGGGTGAGTTAATATGAGCTTCGTAACAAAAAGTAAAGAAGCTCCTGGTGGTATCAAGCAAGGACAATAGCTACTGATAGCAACCTTAGCAAACAACCACTTAACGCAACCTTTTGCTTTTTGTTTGTCCGCAGTCGTTGAACAATGTTCGTTGTGTGTAAATCTAGAACATGTCTTTCCGTTTTTTTGTATCTATAAACCAACGACTACAATGTTCGGGAATAAATCGTGAACCCTTAACTTAAGAAAATATACAAATGTAAATAAAATACTAGAAGACAAACAAGTGGCGATAACTACTTAACGCACCAAACAGTAACTTAATAATTGAGGGTACAACCTAATAAAATACTTCGAGAGAAAAAACATAAAGGAACATTTTGTATACTTGTTACTGGTTGCCATCGTGTACATTTGTTCCTTTGCATCTATATTGTTATTGTTACTGTGTTTAAGCTGAGGTGGTCAATGGTAGTCAAACTAAATTTCCATTTGACTGAACCAATAAAAGCAATCTTATCTTATCTTTTCCCTATTGAAAATATACAAATGTAAATAAAATACTAGAAGACAAACAAGTGGCGATAACTACTTAACGCACCAAACAGTAACTTAATAATTGAGGGTACAACCTAATAAAATACTTCGAGAGAAAAAACATAAAGGAACATTTTGTATACTTGTTACTGGTTGCCATCGTGTACATTTGTTCCTTTGCATCTATATTGTTATTGTTACTGTGTTTAAGCTGAGGTGGTCAATGGTAGTCAAACTAAATTTCCATTTGACTGAACCAATAAAAGCAATCTTATCTTATCTTTTCCCTATTGAAAATATACAAATGTAAATAAAATACTAGAAGACAAACAAGTGGCGATAACTACTTAACGCACCAAACAGTAACTTAATAATTGAGGGTACAACCTAATAAAATACTTCGAGAGAAAAAACATAAAGGAACATTTTGTATACTTGTTACTGGTTGCCATCGTGTACATTTGTTCCTTTGCATCTATATTGTTATTGTTACTGTGTTTAAGCTGAGGTGGTCAATGGTAGTCAAACTAAATTTCCATTTGACTGAACCAATAAAAGCAATCTTATCTTATCTTTTCCCTATTGAGCATGGAATGGGTTGCCTGAATCAGCCAGGAAATCCAAAGTCCTAACATCCTCGGCTAGATTAATACATTGATACGGGCAGAACGAAATTATCTTCTCCTTTAAACAAACGTCTGTAATTACTAAGAAAAGAAAATGTGTGCACATGTGCAAATCATATGGTTGTATCTTCTTATCTTATATAATACAGACGTTACTTCAAAAAAGAAGATGATTACGTCCTACGCGTCACGCATTCATGCTAGCTCAGGCAACCCATTCCATGCTCTAATAGCACTAGGAAAGAAGGAGTATTTGTACAAATTTGTCCCAGCATATGGGACGAGGAATATGTCTTTATTTTTGTGTCTTTCTGAGTATTTTATCAAATTTTGTTTTTTGTATTTGAAGATTATGGTTCAGTGTTTTATGTATAATTGTTAGTTTACTTATAGGTCTTCTATTCTGAAGGCTTTCTAAAGTTAGTGATTTATCTATAGGTGTTACTCAAGTCAAGTGTGAATATTCGTTTGTTATGTCATAAATCTGGACACTCCCTAGCATAGGTTGTGTAAACTAACTTAATAAACAAAACCTTGTGATGTTCTAATTCCTTGTATTGGTGCTAACTCGTTCATTGGCTGCATAAAGATATGTTAGATCTATTAGTCTTTTGTTTTCTTATCTTATCTTTCTTATATATTACAAGAGTTCCTTGAAAATAAGAAGATAATAAGGTCCCACGAATCTTAATGAAAAGAGAGATTATAATATTGATATTCGTACTTACGCTAGATTTAATAACATTCTAAATATAATCAAGCCTGTCTTCATTGAGAAAGTTTACACAAGTTTACAACATTTAGAGAGAGTGCGCACTTGTAATAGCCGAATACAGTTACGTTTTATTTCCAGACAAGATTTACTTAGGAACGCGTAGGACGTAATATTGTGTTTTTTAAATAACGTCTGTGTTTAATAAGATAAGATAAGATATATTAATAAGGCTGGTCTTCGAGCCCGAAGATTCAGGAGTGAAGTACTTCTTATCTTATCTTATATGATACAGACGTTACTTCAAAAAAGAAGATGAGTACGTCGTACGCATTTAGCCATGCATATTAACCAATGACCTAAACTCCGCCAAGTCACTGGTTCTCCTGGCTAGCTCAGGCAACCCATTCCAAGCTCTATAAGCACTAGGGAAGAAGGAGCTTTTGTACAAATTTGTCCTAGCATATGGAACGAGTAATGTGCCTTTATCTTTGTGTCTTTCTGAGTATTTTATTAAATTTTGCTTTTGTATTTGAAGATTATGGTTCAGTGTTTTATGTATAATAGCTACTTTACGTGGTTAAGCAGTCCCAGCTGCGATCTACATATTTTGTCACATCGAGCGTAGACATAACCGTTGTCCGCTAGTGGTAGATTCGGGTTCTCTTTTTGTAGTCTTCGTCTATCCTCGGAAGTGGATTAACAACCAATTAAAAATTTAGTAGATATTTTCATATTACTTAGATTTACATTCTGATAAAAAAAAACTAAATCAAGAGTGGGCAACCTTTTTCTATCGAGGGCCGCATATATATATATATATATATATATATATATATATATATATATATATACATACATACATTTACCCTTCATAGAGGAATCAAATACATTTCTTTATTACTTGTTATTTGACACGTAGTTAGATCTGTCATTCAGAGACAGGGTTACTGTAGCGATCGGAGCCCATGACGACCTGCTAACTATTGTAAAAAGACGAAAACTTAAAACCTTTGGCCACATTACAAGATCTGCGGGGCTCGCAAAGACTTTCCTTCAGGGAACAGTGCCAGGGAAAAAGAAGAAGAGGAAGACAGAAAAAGCGATGGGAGGACAACATTAAAGAATGAACGGGCCTGCCATTGAGAGAGGTTCTAAACAAGGCAAAAAAAGGGAGGAATGGAGAAAGACGGTCGACGAGTCTTGCCTGGTGCCCCAACGGTCCAACAGACTAAGGGATATGTAAAGTAAAGGTAAAAAGGTAGACCTGTCCTATTTATTTACGAATACTAAGCTTACTGAACTTCCATGCTACAGATCTTCTAACCCAATTCAATTTTAAGTAAATTATATTTTCACAAATTATAACGTCGTACCATAGTTTTCCACATTAGGCCAAATAGCTTGTATTTTTTTCCTTCAAGATATAATGTCAAATTTGTAGGAAAGTCTTTAGAGCCGTTTTCGAGATCCGTGTCCACCCAGTGTCCAACTTCCAGTTTCCATGAGTCCACTGACAGTTTCAAAGGAAGAAGGAATTGTAAAAATTAAAAAAAAAAAGATCTTTTAGTTGCTATTTTGAAGACCTTCCAGTACTAAAAGGTCTAGTGTAAAGTTATATATTTATTTCATTAGTTACACTAATTTACGTAAATCTAAATTAAAGACCCAGTCAGAATTTCTTTCCGAATGCCTTTTTTTTCCCTGTCATCCACTTCGTCCACATAATCCCAGGTCAAATAAACACAATTTTAATAACATCAGCAAATCCCCAAAACGTCCGCGGAAGGTTAAGTCGGGTGGAATATTCACTTAATTTTCGATAGGAAACTTGAAGAAGGGAAACTCGTCAATCTTCGTCTGTTTCCGGCAAGCGCTTAATGACGTCAGAATGAGATTTGGTGCGGGACTCGGGACCAAAGCGAGGGGACTATAGCCAACGCTATGCTATGAATGATTTAGTGGTTTGGATTCATACAAGGTCACCCGACAAGACACTTTGATCTGGCTAAAGTATAAGTTTGATGGCGTAGCGATTCTTGCAACTTTAACGTTGGGAATGTCCATTACATGGGAATATTTTACCGAAACGTAAAGATTGTACCTATTAAATGAGTTAATTTTAAATATTGTAGCTGCAGCGATCGGAGCACATGATGAGCTGCTAATTATCGTAAAAAAAAAACGCAAGCTAAAAATCCATGGCCATTTTACAAGGTCCTCGGGGCCTTTCTTCAGGGACAAAGAAGAAGAAGCAGACAGAGAAAGCGACGGGAAGACAACATAAAAGAATGGACGGGACTGCCATTGAAAGAGGTTCTAACTAAGGCAAAAGAAAGAGAGGAATGGAGAAAGACGGTCGACAAATCTTGCGTGGTGCCCTAACGGTCCAGCAGACTAAGGGATAGGTACATGTAAAGGTAACCTTACATAGATAGGTTTTCAAAAACACAATTTAAAAAAAAAAAATTGAACAGCAGGTCTTTTAGATTAACTAATGCACAGTACCCTTGATCTAGTCTCTTTTATGGATAACGGAGGAGGTATCTGGAAAAAGGTCAAAGGTCGGAAAGTTCATTGATCATAAACAAAAAAACGTAATATAAGATTGTACGGATATTACGAGATCCACAGATCTCGATAAGACCGTTCTACAAAGAACAGTACCAGACAGACGCAATGGAAGGCAATGTCAATGGAAATAAAATATTCTCTAATCCTGGCAAAAGACAGAAAATGAATGAACAGTCAACAGATCATGTGTGGTGCCCCGACAGCAAAAAAAAAAAAAAAGAAAAAGACTAAGTGATAACTTAAAGTGATCTGGCTAAATATCTACATCTAGATTCGAACTAGAGCCTCCAAGTGGTTTCTGACACGCATCCCACAATGTTACATGAAAATAAAAATTTTGAATGAAAATGTCACTATAACATGTAAAGAAAATGTTTTGTAAAATATCACAATTCTTCATAAACAATTGTTTCCAATTTTGAAAGTATAATAATGTACTCAGACTTAATAATGGCAATGTCTTTGATTCCGAAGGCTAAGAATGAGTGCAGTGTTTCACATGACTACGCAAACCCAGAAGCGACCTGCGAATTATTTTTTCGCCTTCTTGTGCAAACAAAAAGATGTTACCCAAGGGAACAAAGGGATGTTACCCACGGGACCTTAGGGAACAAACGGATGTTACCCACGGGACCTTTGAGAACAAAGGGATGTTACCCATGGGACCTTAGGGAACAAAAGGATGTTACCCACGGGACCTTAGGGAACAAACGGATGTTACCCAAGGGACCTTAGGGAACAAACGGATGTTACCCACGGGACCTTAGGGAACAAAGGGATGTTACCCACAGGACCTTAGAGAACAAAGGGATGTTACCCATGGGACCTTGGGGAACAAAAGGATGTTACCCACGGGACCTTAGGGAACAAACGGATATTACCCAAGGGACCTTAGGGAACTAAGAGATGTTACCCACGGGACCTTAGGGAACAAAGGGATGTTACCCACGGGACCTTAGGGAACAAAGGGATGTTACCCACGGGACCTTAGGGAACAAAGGGATGTTACCCACGGGACCTTAGGGAACAAAGGGATGTTACCCACGGGACCTTAGGGAACAAAAGGATGTTACCCACGGGACCTTAGGGAACAAAAGGATGTTATCCACAGACGTAATAGTATGAAACAAAATGTCTGTGTTTACGTTTCTTAACACAGACAAACAGCAACAAAGATTAAATTGCATAAATACTATTAGTAGTCTTGGTTAGCAGTGCGACCTTCTTTTTTTTTAAAACGTGAGGTCAGACCTATGATGTGCAATGAGCTATTGGTCTTAAACTATCCACAGGTTGCGACGTCACAGGTCAGTGTTCAGATCGGTGAGACCAGCGTTTTTGTAAAGACCCTGATGGTCTGACAGAAGTATATTTACTTGACCTCTGGAGCCAATACCTAGAAAACACACGATGTGACAAGTTTCATAATCTTACTTTTCTAAAGTTCAGGAAAAGTATTGGATATCTTCAAACATGGCGGAAAAACTATAATTAGCTCACTTTTTTTGGTGTATCCGGTGTACACAATTATTTTTTTTAAAGATATATTTAATTTTCGTACACTTTATAGTACTGTGGCTGCCTGGTCATGTGGTTTGCGCGCTGGACTGTCGTTCAGATTTATCAATGGTTCCCCCGTCGTCCTGCGGGAGGTTTGGACTAGGAAGTAATTATCTTCAACTCTGAAGGAACATCCGAAACATGTAAAACATTTTACAAACAAAACTGTATAAAATATATTATAGCTCTTCCTTTTATAGTACACAATAATTTAGAATTTGATGTTTATGGTGTGAATCTTAACTTTTTAATCTAGGGCTATAAAATAACTTAAACAAGTGTGAGACTATTGCGTTAATAAGGGAGACCTAATATGAAGAACAACTGACATACACTGAAATATTGTTTTATAAAAAAAAAAACAATTTTTTATTAGTTAAAAAATAATATGTATAATTTAGCCTCCATGACATTATTTAGCTCATTTATGCGATATGTTTATAGTTCAAGAAATATTGAAGAGTTATAGGCCTATACATAGACCTATACTAATGCTATTCACAGTAATCTGCTCTTTGTTTACATACCATTTTTTTTAAATTGATACCGAAAAAAACAAACAAATTATTATATTATAAAAGAAAATAAATAGTTATTAAACAATAAAATCAATCGGTGTTTGTATAGAACTTTAGGTTGCACAATTTCTTTAAAAAAATATACTTAAAAATTTTTAATAAAAATCAACAGATTATGTGTAATTTTTAGATCCCGAGAGAGACAACCCTACTAATTGCAGTAAATAAGATATACAATTATAGTTTCCCTTATATTTTAAGCACTAAGAGCAAAAACATTCCATTTTTATTTCAACATTTTTATATTTGTTTCTAAACCCTGCCTAATATAGTTTACAAATACACCAAATTTTATATTTTTAAATATGAAAGACACAGAGAAAATAGCGGAAAATCAATCAAATTTATAAGAAAATGTTTATAATTTATTTAATTGATCCCAATACCAGTACTAATGAAGACTAACTTTTCTATAGGCCAGATTGGTATAACTTCTAGATAATACACTTGTATTTTACATTTTACATGATTAAAAGGTTAATACAATGTATAATATCAACTAATTTTTACACACAAATACACATTTACACAAAAAATTACATAAATTTAAAAAATGAAAAAATAAACATTGTAAAAACGACCTACAAACTAAAGCTAAAATTAATGTTATTTTTACAGATACAGAAAGTTTTCCCAGAGAGGTGACTGGTTCTCAAATCCTCAAAGGAGCTGAGAGAACAAAGGGATGTGACCCATTGGGGCTAAATGGACAAGGGGATGTTACCCACATAAGTTATATGAACAATCATTTTAATGTGTAACAAGGTTACAAATACAGTTTGTGTGGACACAAAATCAGCCCCCGAAGTGGTCCACCAGGCAGGTAAAAAGGCAGGTTTCAATATTTTCAGAAAGAATATCAGAATGAAATTCCATCAAAGACAAATCACAGAGAAGAATGGCGAAAGAAGGTTGACAGATCTTGTATGGTGCCCCAGCGGTCAAGCAGACCAAAGAATAGGTGAAAATGAATGTTGAATTAGATGTGAATTTTCTCTACCTGATGTCTTATAATGAATATCTAATTCATCTAAATGTTTTCTTTGTAAAGGGTCAATCTCTTATTCAAATCCTCAAGAAAAAATATTTCCTTTTAAAAAAAAAAATTTCATTTCGTTATAAGTTCTATAGCTATAGTACAGTGCGTAGTTCACATGATAAAATGAAAAACTAATTAATTGTTTAGATTATGTCCAACTTAAATAGATGTTTTCTCTTTAAAAAAAGTAAAGATTTTTTGTGTAAGTGTAGTAGTTGGTTTGACAGAACTTACTTAACTAAGCAATACCAATGTAAAAAAAATATTCTTTTTAAATAAAATCTAAAACCACTTGCATAAATGTGTTATTCCATCTCCCCTACTAAAGAGTCTCCAGTGTTTGTTTCTATGACTAGTGAATAGTTGTAAAAGTGGTGTATTTTTATGAAAAACTGCTTGCATAAGTGATTTAAAAAATTAGATTTTTCACTTTTAGAAAAGAAAATAGTATCTGTTGCATCAGAACTTAGAATGGTCTAAAATATTAAAATGTCGAATTTTCACTATCTTTTCCAGTTTATGAGATCTAAACTGGATGGACGGACAGACATTCCACACAAAACTAATAGCATCTTTTCCCCTTTCAAGGGTCGCTAAAAATTTATAATGTGATGTACTAACAATAACAGAAATATTTCATATGAAGAATGTATTAGTTTGTTTACCATTGAAAATTACAATGAGGTATATGGATTTCATCTTGAATCTATGCACCAAAAAAATATTTAGCTAGGCAAAAATCTGGTCAACATTGTATTAGCATTATGTAATTTTGAAGATCATAAAAACAATTTGTTTTGTTTTACAAATTTCAGAAATGAAGATAATATTCCAGCCCAAACCTCTAACAAAGTGACCAGGAATGGGTGTTAGCTCTGGACCATCATGATATCTGGATTGCAAGCCACACAACCAGCAAGACAAACAAATAACTAAGTGTTACTAGAATTTTAAAAATAAATTATTGCAATCTCCGCACTGTCACAATGCAACCACTTCTACACCTTCCTGACATTGAAATATAGGCTATTATGGGAAATAGGGGAGATAATAAGCATAATGTGAGACCCATAATTTTTTAATTTAAAAAAATGTATTTTAAAATATTTTTCAAAGCAGTATCAATTTTTTTTAATTTGAGATTGATGTTAAAGAAAAAGTTGAAACTAAAAATATCTCACATTACTCATCTAGCTCTATAAAACAAAATAAGTATGTAAATATAAAAGTGAACATTGTAGAACCAACTAATTATATGCATATGTTCAGCCATATGGAACTGAACCATAAGGCTCCATCTGCTATAACACTGTATGGCTAAATTGCACCACATTGCTAACCGGATATGTATTGCAGGCCGAATATGGCCCAAAGTCCTTCATTGTTGTAGATATTGCTAGCAAAGTATGATTTCCACCATTTGATGGGGCTCTTAATCAGTACATAAAATATATGATGTATAAGCAATTTTTTAAAAGCTATAACAAAAAGGCATTCTATATATATAAAATAAGACAGATATATATATAAAAAAGCAGAATATGAAATATAAATATATGTCAAATATATGTGTACATGTAAAAAATAAAATACTGGCATAAAACCCATGAGCACAAAGTTCAAACCAAAATTAAATATGCCAATTTTGGGAATGAAAAATTGTGTAAACAGATAAAACTAATAATTACCCATCCAAACTCATCTAAACTCATGAATGTATGAGTATTTTCTTAAGCTATTTCTTGTATTGTTTTTTTTTTACTTTTATCTACTGTAGAGCTTTTAAGTTAAATTATACAATTATTGAGGAAACCAACAGTTTTTGTTGGAATCGCAAAATATTCAAATAATATATTACATTACTAATAATGTTTTAAATACTTGTGAACAAGTTTTCCAAAGGTTTGAATAGTTTGCTATGAATAAAATAAATGTAATAGAAAAGCAACTTTTACTAAACTACTGACTCAGATTATCTACATAATTTTCTTCTTATCTTCTATGTTATGGACATTTCCTCAAAAAAGAAGATAATTACCTCCTACACATTTCAATGACTGAAACTCTGCTAAGTCCTTGGTTTTCCTCGCTGATTCAGGCAACCCATCCCATTCACTAATGGCACTTTGGGAAAAAGGAGCACTTGTACGAATTTGTTCTAGTGTATGGAATAAGAAATGTGTCTCTATCTTTGTGTCTTTCTTATCTTATATAATACAGACGTTACTTCAAAAAAGAAGATGATTACGTCCTACGCGTCATGCATTTAGTCATGCATATTAACCAATCACTTAAATTCTGCCAAGTCACTAGTTTTCCTGGCTAGCTCAGGCAACCCATTCCATGCTCTAATGGCCATTGGGAAGAAGGAGTATTTGTACAAATTTGTCCTAGCATATGGAACAGATGTTTCTGAGTATTTCATTAGGTTTTGATATTCTATTTGTAAATTATGTTTCAGTGTTTTATGTATTAAAGCTACTTTACTGTTTATTCTTCTGTCCTGAAGTGTCTTTAAGTTATTAAGTAGTAAAAAAGATTTTAACATTAAAAGTTCAATAAACTCTTATTCTAAAAATAACTCTTTGACAATAAACAATAGTTGTTAAGGTTTTTGAGAATTCAAAGAGACAGTAAATTATTAGGAGACAGATGAATTTATGAAGTCTACAGCTAATACCTCAGTAACAGTTGTTATTTATTTCAATATTATGAGACAACAATGAATGGTGGGTCTCACACAAATGAAGGCCCAAAATAAGGCATAACACTTTCACAGTGCTTTAGTCTATGACAAGGGCTAAACATTTTGTGTCAAATGTGACAGATATTTAATCAGAAATAGATGTTTAATATCACAAGTGATAGCTGTTTATGTGACAAGTAATGGATGTTTTAGGTGACAAATGATATGTGACATATAAAGTAAAAAAAAAAGTCATGTTCTCCTTTCAGACCTTGCTTTCTATGGGGCAGTTATGTTAGGTCATATGTTTGTAAGGCCCATGGTTAACAAGGGTATCATGTGGTTAGCACAATAACCTACCGCCTTTACTTTTCCCCAACCAAAGTCAGATACCCATAAGAGTTTGGTAGACTCAGGGGCGCCCTAAAAATTCCAAGATTCAAAATTCCAGTTTTCACTGAGATTTGAACCCAGGACCCTAAGTTTAGAAGATAAGTGCTTAACCACTAAGCACCCCATAAATGTGACATATAATAGATGTTTAATGTCACAAGAGATATCTGTTCGTGTGACAAGTGATAGATGTGTATTATATGACAAGTGATAGATGTGTATTATATGACAAGTGATAGCTGTTTACTATAATAAGAGATGTTAAATGTAGCATGTCATAGATGTTTTATGTGACATGTCATAGATGTTTTATGTAGCATGTCATTGATGTTTTAGTTAACAAAAGATGGTTGTTTAAAAAAAAAAACACCTTGGATTGCTACTCCTATGGAAATATTGTTTAAAGATGGAAGGAGTGATGGATTCAATAGTCTGTCCTACCCTCTTCTCAGATGTACAAATACTCCTTCTTCCCTAGTGCTATTAGAGCATGGAATGGGTTGCCTGAGCTAGCCAGAAAAACCAGTGACTTGGCAGAATTTAAGTCATTGGTTAATATGCATGACTAAATGCATGACGCGTAGGACGTAATCATCTTCTTTTTTGAAGTAACGTCTGTATTATATAAGATAAGATAAGAAGATGATTTCAAAAGTGTTATTATCAATCAGAGATTCTGAAGTAACTTATTCTTTTAATGAGGCTGTGTGTTTCATAGGTTTCTTATCTTCATGAATTTTTGCATTCTTTTCTTGTTCCAATTATTTAGTATATACAATTTACATAATTTACTAAACTGTTATCTCAACTATATTATAAAGTCTCCCATAAAGCTCTGTTCATTCCCCAACAGGTGTAGGTTAGTAAAAAGGATGAGTCAGTTGCCCAAACAAACTGGAGATAAATAGGCAAAGAACTTAATTTTAGCTTTTTTTCAGATAGAATCACTTCATATCTTGGGTGAATTCTGTTTAACATGGTAACAAATCTTCTTAGAAATTCATAGAACAGATGAGATTATTGATGTCACTTGTGAACAATCTATGTGGAAAAATATAGCCAACCTATTCACTGAAACGCCTAGAAGGCTCTTAGTCTTAAGTCAGTATAAGTTAATAATCAGTATTATGAATAGACTTCCTTTCTTTAATCTTTAAACAAAGGTATATAATCTTGGCTTGATAAAACCTGTTTGCTCATTCTTATTTCTAAAATAGAAAATTATTTGAAAATTATTTTTTTTTTTAATTTCAGGATGTTTTTGAATGTATAAATATATTTGTCATCTAAATTTGCTTCTAAGGAATTTTACAGGCCTTTAATTTTCAGAGATTTATCGATTAGGAATTTGTTTTATGTTGGAAGTTGTATTTCAAAATAACAAAGTCTAATACTGAAAAAAAAAATGTTGACAGAATTCTTTGGAGAGTAAACAAATACAGAACTTTTAAAAAACTTAAATTTATTCTTTAAAAAGTAGATAAATAGTTTGTCAGAATGTTGTTGGATTTCAAAAAATATTGAAATAAACCCCAAAAATGTACTACTAAAATACTGTTCACTAATAGCTAACTTAATGAAACAAGCTCATCTAATCAAGTAATACAGTAAGTCTACTGGGCTTTCTCCAAGATGAAAGCTGGTGTGTACAGGCTACAACCTGAAAGTTTGTTCTCTAAGCTGGCTATAAACTCTAAACGTGACTTTGAGGTGATCTCTTCCAAAGGTGGAGGCTCTGGCGTTTCATCATTGGGCATTGCCTGGTCGATGAGCATTGCTTTCTCATCACTGACTTGATCGATGAACATTTTTTTAGCTGCACTCTCTTGCAATTTTTTCTGCCTGTGCTTGATAATGAAATAGATGGACAGACCAAGTAGAACTAAGACTGGAGCTGTACCAGCTGCCACAAGAATTCCAACACAACAGTTGTCTGAAAAAAAAAAAAAGAATTATCAAACCAATGCAAATTTGTTCAACTGAACAAGACCAGATCCCCACTTCCCTTTTAAGAAACATTTCTTCTGTGCTTTATGCCACTTATGGAGGCGTGGTGGCTGAGTGGTAAAGTGCTTGGCTTCCGAACCAGGGACAGAGGTTCAAATCCTGGTGAAGACTGGGATTTTTAATTTCGGGATCTTCGGGCGCCGCTGAATCCACCCAGCTCTAATGGGTACCTGACATTAGCTAGGGAAAAGTAAAGGCGGTTGGTCGTTGTGCTGACCATATGACACCCTTGTTAACTGTGGGTCACAGAAACAGATGACCTTTACAGCATCTGCCCAATAGACCACAATGTCTAAAAGGGGAACTTTTTTATACTTTTTTATGCCACTTATAATCAATTGTAAACATACAATAAAAAAATCTCTCATGACAAAGGATGTAGAAATAGGAAAAAGAAAAAAAATAATTAAAACTTTTCTCCCTCAAACAGCAAAAGTAAGCAAATCTCTAATTTTAAACCTTTTCTAAATGCCACACAACCTAAAGTATTCTATATGTTTCAATAAAAGCATTGATTATTATATTACACAAAAGACTTCTACTTAAAACCTATTAATCAGATTTTAATCTGTAGTTTTTCAGAACTTTCTTTCCAAAAATTGGTGGTCAATAAATTACCATTTATGCTGAAAAATGTGCATGTTGAAACTGGGTTCGCATATATAGCCTTATCATGTGAAATACTGCACTCGTACTTTATCTTTGAATCAAAGATATTGCCCTTATTGATTTGCTGCTGATAAATAATATTGTGACTGAATGGTGAAAAGTTTTGTGCTTAAGTCTCAGTGAAATATGGTTTAATCTGTTTCAAATTAAGTCTGAACTTAGGAGTGCTTCTCAATGACCAGCTGACCTATGTATGGTGAGATCAAAGTGACCAAATCATGTGGTGACAAATCATCTCATCTCTGCTTGTAGTTCCATATGGAGTATAGGCAACCAATGTGGCCCACATTTTGATGTCTGCATTCTAATGTGTGTGATGGTCTTTGGGCCTGTCAGCAGCTTCCATATAACAGCATACACCATCAGCGGGACATTCAACTTCTCCCAAGTCCAAAATCTCTGATCATGATCTAAAAACAATCTCTATCTTTCTGTATCTTATCTTCTTATCTTACAAAATACAGAGATTACTTCAAAAAAGAAGATGATTATATGTTCTATGTGTCATGCATCTAGTCATGCATGTTAACCAATGACTTAAATTCTGCCAAGTCATTGGTTTTCCTGGCTGGCTCAGGCAATCCATTCCATGCTCTAATAGTACAGGGGTTAATATGTATTATATAAGAAGAAGAAGAAGGGGGAAGAAGGAGCTTTTGTTCAAATTTGTCCTAGCAAATGGAATGAGGAATGTGCCTTTATCTTTGTGTCTTTCTGAGCATTTTAATACATTTTTTTTTGTATTTGAAGATTATGGTTCAGTGTTTTATGTATAATTGCTATTTTATTTTGAGTATTCTATAATGAGGGGTTTCTAAATTTAGTTCTTTTACTAAAGATGTTATCTTATCTTATATAATACAGACGTTACTTAAAAAAAGGAGATGATTACGTCCTACGCGTCATCATGCATTTAGTCATGCATATTAACCAATGACTTCAATTCTGCCAAGTCACTGGTTTTCCTGGCTAGCTCAGGCAACCCATTCCATGCTCCAATAGCACTAGGGAAGAAGGAGTATTTGTACAAATTGGTCCTAGCATATGGGACGAGGAATGTGCCTTTATCTTTGTGTCTTTCAGAGTATTTTATTAAATTTTGTTTTTGTATTTGAAGATTTTGGTTCAGTGTTTAATGTATAATTGCTACTTTACTTTTGAGTCTTCTGTTATGAAGGCTTTCTAAATTTAGTGATTTTACTAAGGGTGTTACTCTAGTCAAATGTGAATATTCGTTTGTTATGAATCTCACTGCTCTATTTTGTTCCAGTTTCTTAATGTTTTCTTGAGTTGAGGGGGTCCCAAACATATTCTATTATTGGCCTAACCAAGGTTAAATAACATTTTAGTTTGATGTTCTTATTTGATTTATAGAAATTTCTTTTACATTAGTTGACAAAGGGTGACATGGCGTAGTGAGATCAAGTCAATTTTTTACGTTTTATATTCTTATACATTAAGTTGTGTGAAACTATGAACACTATCATAAATAAATTATGAATTTTGTATACAAAAAAATATTGCCTAGATTTAGTTCTAAAGAGACTTGTACACAGTCAGTACATTTTTAGTTTTTAAATTCCATTATTTAAAATATTTCATTTTGGTTTTATTTATGTATTCCCTTTTAATTCTATATCAAATATAACATTTTCTGATAGCTAACAAAAAGGTATTGAAGTTTATTCATAACAGGGTAGTGAAATACAAATGAGCAGAATGAAATATTCTGTCAGAATGTTGAAAATAATTATAGAGAGAAAGAGTTAGAGTACATACCTTGCTTCACTGTGACTAGTAGTTCGCTGTAGGTAGTCAACAGTTCTGCTTTGACAAAGCAGCCAATCAAGAAGGATGAACCAGGCCTAAAGTCTGACAAGTAAAATCTAATAACTCCAGGGTTGATGCCCTTGTTGATGACATTGCTGATGCCCTTGTTGATGACATTGCTGATGGTGTTGTTATAGAGAAACATCTCAGACACATTGGGAAGGTTAGTTTCACATTTGAAAAGTACCAGACTGTCAGGAAGGACATCCAATTCTCTGAATTTGTCATTTGCCAAAAATGTTATATTTTTATCTTCACCTTATTAACAAAAAAGCAAAATAAAAAAATCCTTTATTTAAAAAAAGAAACAAAAGCTTATTTACCAGAAAGAACTTTAAAAAAAATAAATAACAAAATTTATTTCCCTTTTTATATTAAACAAAATATAATTACCAATAATTTTTTGATAAATTGATTAATTTTGTAATTGATTCATGATTTCTTAGATACATTAAATATTTTTGGAAAGTTTCAACTTGATCTGATAATTCATGCAGGAGAAATAAAGTGTTCAGAATTCAGACTTCACAATTCAGTCCGGTACAGTGAGTCCAGTGTGAAGTGGGTTCCAAACCATAGAAGAACAGGACCCAGAGGCCAGTAAAGTTTGGTGCATCAGCTAGAGTAATATGGTTATCCACAGTGAAGCAATTGTACAGTCAGTGCCAGTTGTTGCCAATGGTACAATAATGACTGAGTTTATTAGTTATTAAAGATTTGTTATCACGAGTTACATTAAATCATATTTGGCGCCTGAGTTGTCAAGTTCTTTGAGTTCGTTGTGCAGTGTTTGCAGAGTAGAGTCCTTACAGTACGATATAATTTATGATACTCTACCAAATAATTTACTAGTCTTTTAATGAGTCAGAAGGTCTAAGTAGAGAAGAAGTAGGAAAAAAGTAATTATTAATCTATTAGTGCCCAAGAACCCTATAGTTCAGCAATTCTCAACCTTTTAAGCTCAGCGACCCCAATTTACAATCCCCCACTCTGCCACAAACCCCCTCACACACACACACATATACAGCAATAGAAGAGTAGACAATAACAATCCATATTTTCGATGGTCTTAGGCGATCCCTGGCAAACCGTCAATCGACCCCCAAGGTGGGTTGCAATCCACCGGTTGAGAACCCCTGCTATAGTTACATATACATACAATTATTTAAAAATTAGACACTATCATAAAGAAAACGCATACAAATAATAATAAAACCGTACATGGTTCAGAGGAAACATTCATCGAACGGAAATCTCTGGAATTATCAATCATACAAAAGACCTGAAAATGAAGTCCACAAGGGATGTTACTCAGGGTGTAAAAAAGCTCATTGTGGGAATAGGCCTGTTGGAGAACTTGGTCTAGGCTATCCCTGTACAAAGTCAGTGTAGATCCTGGCCCTCCCTGATGTGAACAAGTGAATACAACACTGCTGCCCATGGCAACAATAGAATCTTTACTTGAGATGTTTGCTTTTAAGCTCATGTAATCAGAGGTACCTGGAAGGTGATAAACAATTAAAATAATAATAACAAAAATTGATGATATTCTTATATATATATTTACTAAAAACCAGATCTCTTAAAATAGCAATTTTTACACACATTCTTTTACCACTTATGGGAACGGGCAGGGTTTGAACCTGGACCATCAATAAATCCAAACAAAAGTCCAGCGCACAAACTGAAATGACCAGGCAGCCATACATTAAACATAAATAGAAATAGCATAAAAACAATGAGACATCCTGGCACCTGGTGATTACATATGCCCAACCTGCGACCGCAGCTGTGTATTGAGGAATGGCCTCTTTAGTCACACAAGAAGTTGAAAAGAGAAAAGATTGTCTCTCGAGACATAAAATGCCATAGACAGATAGATCTCAGAGCAATAGGAAAACCAATTCTAAAAAAAAAAATTTCATCCACACACTACCTACCCAAAAAGTATTTGACTGGTCAGATATGTAAGCCAAGCGCATGGTGTAGAGTCAATGATAATGATGATCATTACATGCTAGCGAAGTGCTGTACCACTCAGACATCATGCGCCTCCCCCCGCACCAAGTTCACAGGTAAAAAAAGAGTAAAGCACCCATTTCAGGTGTACCCAGAAAAAGTTACAGCAGATGATGTAAGCCTTTTTTTGTTTCAATGGCCGGTGGTTAATAAGAGTGTCATGTGGTCAGCCCAACAACCTACTGCATATACTTTCCCAACTAATGCCAGGTACCCATTACAGTTGTATGGACGGTGGGACATCCCACAAATCCCTAAATTTAAAATACAAGTCTTCACCAACATTCGAAGTAACTCAGCCGACATACCCATATTCATAGTCACATAGGAAATATGGAGGCGCATTGGCTGAGTAGTCTAGTGCTTGGCTTCCAAATCAAGTGGTCCTGGGATCGAATCCTGGTAAACACCTTTTTTAAAATTTTGAGATCTAAGGCAGTTGGTCATTGTGTTGGCCGCATGACACCCTCATTAATTGCTGTCCATAGAAACAGATGACCTTTACATCATCTGCCCCAGAATGGCAAGGTCTGAAAGGGGAAATTTACTTACATAGGAAATACAGCACTCATCCCTACTCTGCATAATAGAAAACAGTGCCTTGCTTACTTACTGTACACATCCTTGACCAATATTCAAATATGAGTTTAAAAGCTGATAACAAGGGACATTACTCCTAGATACTGAATAGCATAATCTATATATAACACACATACTAACATCCTTCCCTTTCTACAGCTAAACAATATCAACCTATTAATCCTTGTAATTAACAAAACAGAATATAATGAATGAAATATTTATTTTGTTAAGATGGTGTGTGTCCTGTTCTTAGTTGGAAGATTGTAGATTGCTCTTTGCGGGACAGAAAGTTAATATTGTACAGTTTGTTTGGCATGGTCATTTCTTTGTACATGGCTCTGCCTGAGAGCGAGGTAGTTAACAGGTCTATCTGGTTGTTCCATAGATGATCTCGCCTTTGATAGTTTATTTCCCATGACGCCAATGTGTCCAGGGATCCACTATAATGTGATGTTGACATCATCTGGTGGATTATTACAATTAGTGTTGTCAAAGCTGATTGAGGTGCCGCTGTTAAGTGCTTGAAGAGAGGATTGGGAGTCTGTAAAGACAACAATATCTGATGGTGATTGCACTCCTTCATATAATTTTGTTTTCCACAGTCTGCAACGCTACGGTAATTGCCTCAATCAAGGTTTGGAAGTTTGAGCAGTAGTCACCACAGGTTGCACTTATTTATTTTTAGGGAAGACCAGAAGGGCACCAAGACCAGCATTGAAGGTGGTTTTGAAGGCTGATCCGTCGGTATAAATATGGATAGCTGTTTTTGGATAGATTAAGAGATGCTGAAAAAAGCATTTTGAAAACTAGTGCAGTTCAATGCTTAGTTCTTTGAGTAATCTAGCCAGAATACCATTAGATATTACATTGTTTATGTATTCACTCTGCATCTGTCTGCTTACAAAAAAAATATTCGCAATTCTTATATTTTACAATCACAAAGAAGCAGATATCTTATCTTAAATATTACAGTTGTTCCTTGATAAGCAAAGATAATTTGTGCTTGTTATTTTAAAAAAAACTCTGCTCAGTAATTGGTTGTCTTGGCTGATTTAGATAATTTAATTGATTGTTTTCTCCTAGGCGATTTAAAATGAAACAAATACTCACATGGTGACACTGAAAGAGGAATGACTTTTCCATGTTTTGTGTTTGCTTCATCTTTGCAGCCAACACTAAGATGAGTCCCACATAAGACATTCTTCATGGTGTATGTCAAAATATCAGAATTGTTGGTCTGAGTGAAAACATAACTGTCCTTGACTCTGTACAATACTAACCTTGAATCAGATTTAATGAGCCTCCTACATTCAAGCGTCAAATCACTTCCAGGAGTTAGTGAAAGCTCATGGGATTGATTGTTTGCAGAGAAGTCAAGAAATTTCGCTGTGAAATTAACAAAACGAATTGCAAGAATTTTTAATAAATTAGTCTTAATTTCAAGTTGTGTGGCTTTATTAAAAAATGAAGTAACTCTTAAAGACCTACCTATCTATAGAGCAGAAGATTTAAAAATCATTTGTTTCTTTGGCTGATGGTTAATGAGGGTGTTATGGGGCCACCAAAACCACCATCCACTTTACTTCTCAACAAATGTAAGATACCCATTTAGAATCGGGTGGACTCAGGGGCACTCTAAACATCCAAAAAATTAAAATACCAGCCTTCACTGAGCTCCAAGCCAAGGGACATCTTAGTTCAGAAGCCAAACACTTAGCCCCCATGCCTCCAGGTGGCTTATCTTATCTATCTTATAAAAAAAAAAAGAAGATGATTACGTCCTATGCATCATGCATCTAGTCATGTATGTTAACCAATGACTTAAATTCTGCCAAGTCATTGGTTTTCCTGGCTAGCTCAGGCAACCCATTCCATGCTCTAATAGCACTAGGGAAGAAGGAGCATTTGTACAATTTTGTCCTAGCATATGGAAAAAGGCATGTGTCTTTATCTTTCTGTCTTTTTGAGTATTTTATGAGGTTTTGTTGTTTTTGGTGCTTTATTAGCACAGCTAATTTTTTTAAGTATATATATTTATTTATAATTTTGATCTAGCTAGTATTAAAAATAGAAGAATTTTTCTTTCATTGAACACTGACATCCATTAAAAAGAAAAAGGAAAAACAAGATAAAAACAACAACATTGCATTAATAATACAATGACATCTGGCCAATCAATACAATCAAATCAGCAACACTTTTGCCCTGCATGCATCTATTTTGTATGAAGTAAGGTAAATAAATAAATTCTAGATTTTATATAGCGCTACTTTCATGCTTATAGCATGCTAAGGACTCTATGGTCCAATCTCATTTATGGACCAGTGGGGGGTGAGGGGGGGGTAGTATCTGGAAGAAGGTTTTCCGTGCTGCCTTTAGGCACCAGTTAACACAACTCGGGTGTCAAACCTGGAGCCCACTTTCATAGGTAGCAAAGCTAAACAAAGTTCAAGCGTACTTAGCCTCTCTACCATTGTGGCTGTTGATAGGCAGTAGTTCATAGCTTTTCATTTTTATGATGAAAATATTAAAACCTGTCTCTTTAACAGCATTGTCCCAGGGGTGGGCCCCTTATGAGTTGTATCTTATTTACCAGCTTTGTTCCAGGAGTGGGCTCTTCAAAAGTTGAATCTTATTTACCAGCATTGTCCCAGGGGTGGGCCCCTTATGAGTTGTATCTTATTTACCAGCTTTGTTCCAGGAGTGGGCTCTTCAAAAGTTGAATCTTATTTACCTGCATTATCCCAGGAGTGGGCCTTCAGGAGTTGTATTTTATTTACCTGCATTGTCCCTGGAGTGGGCCCTTCAGGAGTTGTATCTTATTTACCTGCATTGTCCCAGGAGTAGGCCCTTCAGAAGTTATATATTACTTACCAGCATTGTCCCGGGGGGGAAAGCTTCAGGAATTGTATCTTATTTATCAGCATTGTCCCAGGAGTTGTATCTTATTTACCTGCATTGCCCTAGGGGTGGATCCTTCATGAATTGTATCTTTTTTACATGAAAACACATAACTCTCATTGTTATCTTTGTTTTTTTCATAAAACAATTGGAAAGAGAAAGCAAACCTTTTCAGAAATAATATTTACTCATTATGATGGCCGAGTGGTTAAGCACTTGGGTTCTGAACCTGGGGTGCTTGGTTCGAATATTGGTAAGACTGGGATTTTCAGCTTTGAGATTTTTAGGGTGCCCCTGAGTCCACCCAACTCTAATGGGCACCTGACTTTAGTTGGGGAAGTAACAGCATTCTGCTCGTTAACCATTAGCCAAACAACAGATGAACTTAACATCTACCCTATAGACAGCATAGTCTAAAAGATGAACTTTACATTTTTTTTACTCTAGTTTATTGATTAGAGAAAAGGTTTTGTTTAAAATTGTATTTTGTGTAAGTTCTTTCTCTGTTCGAATATATATATTTACAAATATTATGAATGCACTTATGTTTTAGGTAACTTACTTGATACAAACACAATCCATGAATCTATAGATGGCCAAGAATTCGAATTATCTAAACAATATATATGGACTGAGCGATTGGCATGAAACACAATTTCTACTGTAATCAATTGAAAATTCCATCCAGACTGTTTGCCCACAACAGTAGCCACATAATCTGAAACAAAGTAGATTTTTTCCAATAAGAAACTTGGGTATCTATTAAACAAAGAAGCCAATGCCTAATGAGAACTCTATCTATGAATCTTTTATGCTGTCTACATATCTACATACAGATCTTAATTTTTAACAATATCATTTTGTGGGTTCCCAGCATGATCCCCAGACATGAAGAGCCACATAAACATGTATGACCTTCTCCAATAGATGTCTACCCTGGATACTTGGACTTGATGACCCAACAAAATAGCGTGGACAAAATAGTGCAAGACAAAATTGATGTGTATAAAAGTACTGAATTTCAATAAGTATAGGCCCTGGGCAGCATTTTTTGTTGATGCATTTTGAATATTACTAGGTCTAAAATTATGCCATGTTTGCAGAGAAAGAGAGTACTTTTAAAATGTATATAATTTTTTTTGTTCACCAATGTTTAAAATGCATGTAGTGACCCCAATTCAAGGGTTAGGTAAATGATGATGTGTGTGTTACTCATGTGTGTTATAGTATAATCAGAAATCTTGATCATCTGCAACATCTATATTAGATCAAACTAGGGCATCTCTTGCCGCAACATTGATGCATGTGTGTGTGTGGTGGCAAGAGTAAATCTGACAGGTATGGACGTATCTTTTGCATGTTTTTGACGTGCACTTTTGCAATGTAAAAAAATGATATATTTAGAAATTATTCATTTTAGGTTATTATTATTATTGCATAATGTTTGCATATTTATATTTTAAAATATCTGTAGAGTTTCATCTAAATTGACTGAAAAATAATTATAGCATTATAATTTTTAAAAAATAGCTGCTCTATTCATATTTTACTCTGTCAAGTATTTCTTGCAAAATTTTTTCCTCGCTATTGTGTCCACTCTATTTTGTTGGGGAACTCTGGGAGGGGGAGGGGGCAAAAAAATATCTACCTCACATTTGGGAGTCAACCAATCAGACAACCCTAATCAAAAGATCCAAAAAAGAAAGTGAAAATGGATAGGGAAAACCTTGAAAAAAAAAAAAAAAAAAAAAATGTTGCAAGTCAAAAACTTGATTGAAACTCAAGGAATGAGATGCTTAGGAAAGCAGATGAAGAAAGCTGCTCAGATCAGAGTTTGGTGAAGAGGTGTGGTTGTTTCTCTCCCCCCCCCCTCCCAGACATGCAAGATTTAAATAAGTACCCTAAATGTATATTTATTTTCATTTTACTTTCAAACATTTTCTTATTAAAAACAAATAGAAGTTATTATTTATTACAATTGTTAGTTGTCAAAGCCTTGGGAAAGGTACTAGCCTATATTTTTACAGACCTTTTCTTTCCAAGTTTTCACAATGATCTTGCTCACAACGTGATACCTCTCTGTCATAGACCTTCCAAATAATTGTATCTTTCCTAGAGCAATGCAGTCTAACTTCTGTTCCTTCTTCCATATTAAGTTCCAAATTTTTTCCATGTCTATGTTTATATGGTCTATAATATGAAGATCTTGCCCTACTGTTAATCAATTTTTCTCTACGCAATGCATTATTGAGGGGTATTTTATAAAAATATGCCAGAACAGATTGGCCTGAAATTTCAAGATAATAATAATATTAATAATAAACTAATAATAACTTTCAATAAAGATTAAAAACAATAACAAGTCTACTAGCATTTGTTTAACCAAGTAATATCTTTCCTTGTAGTGCCCAATTTTTGGGGCCTTTAAAATTTCCATGACATGTACCAAGGGCCAAAGAGTTTCAAAAAACCATGTTGTTTTTTTAGACAAATATGGTCAGTGTACCATACTTTCAGCTACTACAATTTTATTAAAAAATGTAGTAACTTTTATAAATTTAATAATTTTAAAAAATATATAATAATATTATTATTTTTCATGCACTGTAAACAAAAATACTATGATTTTTAAGTTAAAAAAAAACTTGTATCAGCTCACTCTGTCAGTGCACAATTATTCATCCCCATAGACAAGACTTGGATCAATAAAAAAAAAATTGACCAATTAGTCATGTAATTACTGGTAATTACTGGGGGGGGGGGGGGGGGGTGCTGATGTCAAATAAGGGAAATAACTTCTACATTACTGAGATATACTAGTATGTATTGAATTATTTGATTGTTTTTATACAATGACATAAAAGGAAATGGAATGTGTTAATTTTGTTTAAAGTCAACACCACAAGCAAGACATATAAAGTCTTCTAGTGCATTTCAAAATGAGATGAGTGGATGAGTGGCAAAACAAAATATGTTGTTTGAATCTTGACTCAAAGCAGATTTGTGATTGCTGAAAATGGAAACCTTCTCTCATATACACCATATGTCAACAAAATAGTTCTTACAATACAGCATTGAGCATGTCACTAAGCTATATAAAAGGAAATTTTTAAACAAAAAAACTTATTCAATTTTAATGATAAATGATAGAACTAGGGGATGAAAAGAAACATTTCCATGTTTATTCTGCATGAGCCTCCATCTGCTTCTGCCAAACTATTTTTAATTTAGCCTACTGTTATTTGAGCCAACATCTGCACTCCCAAACTAGTGTTGTTGTTTTTTAATTTAGCCTACTGACAACTAGGCTACTGTTATTTTTATCTTATCTTATTATATATAAATTACAGACATTCCTTATCACCAATGAAGGAGGCTTGAGGTTCAACATCGGAGTCGGGCAGAGTTGTGTTTACTGAGCGTCTACAAATGAGTTTGGACCATAGCACTCTGAGCATGCTATAAGCATGAAAGTAGCAGTATATAAAACTATATTATAATTATTGTCAACAGAAGATAATTGCATCATATGATGTATCCATGTGTTAATCTAAAAATTAGAGGCTGAAACTCTTTTTTTTTTTGCTTTGACTGATTCAGGCAACCAATTCCATATGTTCTAATGGCACTAAGGAAGAGGGAGCATTTGGAGTAATTTGTCCTAGCATAAGGACCAAGAAATGTATCTTTACCTTAGTGTCTTACTGAGCATTTATTTGATTTTGCATTTGTATTTGTAAATTATGTTTCAGTGTTTCAGTTTCAGTATTATTGCTGATTACATTTTAGTCTCTTGTCCTAAAATGTTTCTAAGTTTTTTGATTTCACTCATAGTGTTGCTCTAGTCAAATGGGAATATTTATATTCTTATAAATGTATATTCTTGTGACATTACCTTCACCACACCTTCACCTTTCACCTATCCCTTAGTCTGTTGGACCAATGGGGCACCATGCAAGATTTGTTGACCGTCTTTCTCCTTACCTAGATTTGCTTATTGGTATTTTCATTCTCCTGTTAACAACTCTTTAGGTTAATATCCTATATAATATTCTGGCATTTAATTTAGTCAGATCTAGAAATTATTCTAAATTGCTACTTTTTCTTTGTATAACTCTGCTTCTTGGAAGTCTATTCCTTTATTAAGGTATTTTCTGCTGATTGCATTAGTACTTAATGATTAGAATTTAGCATACAAAGATGGGCAAAGCTGATGGGGCTTCCACAAATTCCTTTCACTTGGCAAAAGCATTGGTGTCCCTGAGTCAGACATTTGCTCATTTGCGCAAAAAAATGAAGGAGTCTTGGGATGAAACTATTTGATACTGAACTGTCCAAAGGCCAGATAGAAACTTAACAAAATAGAAGTAACAAGAATTAGAAGCTTAAGTTTCTGAAAAGATAGAAGATGTGAAGAAAGCATCAGGGAGAATATATAAAATTATCCAGCGATATGGCTAAGTAAATAGCAGTTTTAGTCCATCATTGAGAGACTCTACTTAAAACCATAACATCTCAGACTAACCAAATCTCTAATTTTTATGAAAGGGTAGATGTTTTTAACAGTTAAAAAATTCTTTATTTCTCTTGAAGAACAGAATACTAACATACTATCTATTTGTAATAAAAAAAAACAACTTTTATCTAAAATCAGAGGCTAAGTTCACTTGGCTTGGCTTGTTTACCTATGAAGAGGGCTCGAGGTTCGACACCCGAAATATCAATTTTTAAATGTAGAAAAAACACAGTGCTACAAAGTATAGTAGTGGGACTGACAATAATAAATTTGTCAGATTGGAAATATTTTAATTAATTGTTTTTGTTTAGCGCAGCGTTCATGTTTATAGTATACTCAGTGAGTTATGGTCCAATCACTTTTGTGGACAACTGGGCTGGGAGTGGGGGAGGGCTTTGTTGGAGAAGGTTTCCATGTTGCCTTATGAAAAACAATTTTTTTTAATTCCTCGAGTCTAAATTTTCACTCAAGCCTCAGTGATAGAATACTGACATGCTAGCAACTGAACTATCCAGCTAAAAATAGACAGTTTCAGTTTCAGTTAATTGTCAGTTTTAACATTTTTGCCAATGACCTAATTCTCTACCAAAAAAACTTATCTCAGCTAGTAGGCCCTACTGTCTCTATATAAAACAAAAATTAATTATTTATGACTCATTGATAAAACAATATATCAATTTTTCAATTGATTCACGTGTTGTTTGGGACAATGAATAATTGTGCAACCTTTCAACTTGATCCAATAATGGAAAGTTGGAGAAATATCATGCACTATATTAGCTTTGTAAATAATAAAGTAGACAGTAAACTAGGTAAGCTATAAAACTGTTTTGATTCCCCTATAATAATAGTAACATTTTTTATCCTTTCATTGAAGTTGTTCATTTTATCTTGCCTAATTATGTATACATATTAATATGCAATAGAGTTATATATAATTTGTCAAAAACAATAAATCTATATTTTTTTTTAAACAAATAAATGTTAATGAGTTTAGTTATTTACAGCGAGACCTTAAACATTTTTTTATGGTAATTGAAAATAATGGATTTTATTATTTTAATTTTTCTTAGGGTCACATTAACAATATTCAAGATAAGACCTACCAAACAGCAGTACAAAAAGGCAACCAAACTGTACCACTGAAGCCATGTCACAGTGGCAATTTAGCTGGGTGAAAGAGAAGAAAAGAATTATAAGGATTGGCCAACCACAAAAACACCATATGTATATATATGTGTGTGTGCTATATTAACAGATAGAGAGAGAGAGAGATCTATGTTTATTATTGTTATTATTATAACTATTATGGTTATTAGAACCTTATCTTTCAATCTTTTTAAAAACAATAAACATATAGTGTGCATTTTCTAGAGGGATCAGGTCTCCAATCAGGACATTCTGAAATTGCACAGCATCTATATTCTCACAACACAGAGAAGACTAAGGTGCTAGGACATCTCACCTACATGCTAAATGGTAGAGGGAGTCAGACCCAAAGACTGCTCAAGACTAACCTATAGAGATATCAGAGAGCAAGATAATAGAACCACAGATATCAATGAAAGTATGTGGGAGGAAACAGCCCAAGACCACACAGCATGGAGAAACACTGTGCATACTGGTACAATCCTTGCAGAGAAGCAAGGAAATGAATGACAAAGAAGCTGCCCTAAAACCGCTAGTCCACATATATTGGCTTCTGAGACAGGAGGAGCCATATATAATATATATATATATATATATATATATATATATATATATATATATATATATATATATATATATATATAAAATATGCAATGCTTTTTTTTTTGTGACAGTACGCACTGGTACAGCTTACAAAGAGGAGTGGCTCAACCAATGGCCATCAGGAAACACAGGCAGAGCCATATACAATGAATCAACTATGTCTAACAAACTGGACAGTATTAACTTCCTCCCCCGCAAAGAGCAATCTACAACTTTCCAACTAAGAACAGGACACACACCCTTGTTAAATTGCCATTTGAAGAAAATAAATTTCACACAACTCCCCCTTTGTAGACACTGCGCCTACCTTTATGAAACCGTAAACCAGATCCTCTTTAAATGCCCCTTCCTAATCCACCTTAGGCAGACCTACTTCCACTACAGCTCAACATAACCAACACCCTGTACAGCAGTGGTGAACAACTGAAGAAAACGCCACAATTTTTTTCATTGGCACAGTCTGCAAAAGAGCTCACAGCTCAGAAGCAATAAAGCTGGGTAGAAGAAGAAGAAGAAGAATTTGGGGAAAAATTATTACTTTTCTTGTATTTTAACATTTATCATTAATTTATTATATTATTAGATGATACCATTGAAAATTGTTTAAAGTTGTGCGCAATAAGAATCAATATATATATAAAATGTGAAACTGCTAAATAAAGTAATAATAAAACTATTTAAGTTAGTTAATTATTTGAGGTGCAAACTGGTAGTTAAAGGTTAGGCAATCCATCACTGAGTACTGGCACCTATTTTCTTTTACAAAAAGCACTGTATATATGTATATGTAGAGAGAGATCTAGCAAATACCATAAAAATACAATGCTCAATGAAACACAAAGAGAAAGGTGCTCTGACCTCCTGATATAGATTATAGGCTTTATTAACAAAATAATGCTTTGCCTATCAGGAATAGGTTAAAAAAGAATAAATAGATATTTAATAAGATAAGGAAAATAAATTGTAAGCTAAACAATCACAGGCTGAAATACTTGATCTACAAACTAGAAAACTGAATCTTATATAGATTATAAAGTTCTGGCCAACAACCATATTGTGCAAAGAACCATAACTCCACTCTAAAAAACAAACCAATGGCTCAACAAATAAACACAAAATTCATCCTATCTTACAACACAGATTCTATACAATAGACTCATCCCATTTTGCACATAGTACAGATAAACCCATTAAAATATTCTTCATTAACAAAACTCCTTTCAACATGTTATGTGTGCGTCCATTATTTTGTCAAAAGGAGCCACATGGCTGCCTAGTCATGTTGTAGGCACATCAGACTGCAGTTTGGATGGTTCTAAGTAGGGCTGGATTTATCTGTAGCCAACATAAGCTATGGATTAGGGCCCCCAAGAATAGTGACAATTAATATATATGGACTTAGAAAGTGCCCAAAAGTTTCAGACAGCTTAAGGCAAAATTCAAAATCCCAGTCTTTACATGAGACCCCTTGGTTTAGAAGCCATTTGGCACCCCACTAATTGAGATAATCGAGATAAACTCACCAACTTATAAAACTGCCAAGGTGAAATCAAGCAAGAACACTTGACCAATGGAGCCCAACATTTTTTTGATTTAGGGGTCATTTAAATTTAGAATACACATGTCACAGGCCTCGTTACAGAAAAACATACACCAGTCAAATGAAACAGTTTCTCTAGGGCTTTACTATACTATGGGGAGAGTTTTTAAGAGGTCAGATTGCAATGTGTTACAGGCCAGATATAATTCGTGGGGCATATTTTGGGCATCACTGCAGTTAAAGACGTCTCATCACAGACTTCATCACACAGACTTCTCAACACAGGCTTTACAACACATTTACAACACAGACTTTTCAAATCAATCAGCTTTTCATACTGTTAGTTAAAATTAAACAAGTCTTTAAAAATCTGAAAATGTTTCAACTAATAATTCACCCCAAACGCACACAAGACCATAACTGAAGTATGATTTACATTTATAAGAGTATCAACAAAAGTATAACTTAAGTCTAATGTAAAAGTGGGATTTAGAAACAAACAAACATAATATACTTACAGCACAAACAGAGAGATGGGAGAGGAAGAGATCTATAATATAAAATCTATGTACTATTAAATTGTAACTATTTAGAAAAGGAATAAGAGATCTCTTCTTTTAAATAACGTCTGTATTTTATAAGATTAAGATAAGAGATGGTTTCTCAAAAACAGGGGGTGGAAAATGTTTGATCCATTGCCATTGTCACATCACAGATATCAGTGTTAATTTAAATTCAAGATTTCAATGTTGATAATCATCTTTTTGAAGTAACGTCTGTATTAAATAAGATAATGAGTGTGTCTACAGATCTAATAGATCTATATCTATAAAATAATAATATTTATAAGCCTTACTCTAACTGTACTAAACTATAAGTGTCACTAAGCCAAGGCTAAGAGCAATAGTTTACTGTTATTGGCACAGGCAGTTTGCCAGTTTCACTCACAGTGTGCAGACAGAAAACGGTAAGATCTGATGATGATACTAATTACCAAAGGATCATTAAATTAATCATTTCTAGATCAGCTATTTAAAACTACCTTGTCTGAGCCAGAAACTCTGTAATATAATATCTACAATTGATGCATTCTAAAAATTTTAATTAAAATAAATTCTAGAATCGAGTAAGTTTAACGATATTACCTTTTTGGCTTGCGACAAAATAGCGGAAGTCCCAGAAGTGACCACTGCACTGGACAATGAAAGATTTGATCCTAAAAAGTAGTGATGAAAATAGACCCAATCATGTATCACTAATTTGACATATAGTATTTTATATTGGAAGTTCGCGACACCAGACGTCTAGTAGTGACAAAAGCCTAAGCGAGGGCAAAAGGTCACGCGCCTCAAAGAACGCGTAGTGTGTGGAAAATATGTCAATAAACGCTTCAGCAAACCTAGAGGGGGGAGAAGGGGTTAATTTGTGGAAATGGGACAGTAATATAGGCTTTAATGTTATGGAAATGACCCACTTTTTTAAATATTGTTCTCAAGTTTATTGGTCCACAATCTTTGTTCCGCAAAAAGCAAGTTAACAAAAATAGTTTATATGGAATACATACTCACAGTTGCGGACTGGCTATATAAGCATTCGGGCAAATGCCTGGTGGGCCGGTATCTAAATTGACCGGAAGGCCATCGAAAAGACCGCATGGATGCCACAATGATACGTATTAAATTGTTAAAGGTTTTGTAATATTCTACTAGTTACCGTTTGAACATCGTGTTTAAAGAAATCTTTCACAGATTCTACAGTGTAACACTAATTTAATCTAACACATTTTCTGAAATAATGTAATAGCTTACATCCATACACAGTGCTACAAGTAGGCTCCATCCCTGTAGGGCCTACAATTTTAGCGATTAAAAAGCAATATATGACCTATATTTCTTATAAAGATATTGTGCATGTGTACAGTTATCGATACATTATCATACTTAACAATGATTTAGAGGACAGATAGACATAGAATTGAATGCCCATCATATACACTTTTTTTGGTGCCGGGTTGTATAGAAATTCCCGGGCCGATTTTGACATCCAGTTCGCCCCTGCATACTCATATTCGGGGCTTCAGCTGTTCAGCACTCTCTATGGCAGGTAACAAGGCAAGTTTCAACACTCATAAATGAAGTTTATGAAGCTTTTTGTACTGAAAAAAAGTATGGATAAAACATATAATAATAGCAGCAATAAGGTACCAAAGGTTTTGAGAGAAGAGGTTGAGGAAAATATGGCAGACAAGCATAAGTACAGCACAGGGACTGATCTTGACCCGGCGCCATCGCCTAGCAGCGACCAGGTAATGACAGTGTTACATTCACTTTCGCCTTCCGGCTCTGCAAGAAAAGATAATTCAAGCGAGTGTAGTATTTTATTAGTATGTTACATTATTTCCTGATTTCCATAGGCGTGACAGTCCCGCTTTGGACTGTCTGTCACCTTTTCTTATCAAGTTTTAACAATGATGTTGCTCCCAAGCTGATACCTCTCTGCTAGGACCGGTAACATCATAGTCATAGACCTTCCAAAAAATTGTATCTTTCCTTGAGCAAGTTCCAAAACTTTTCAATGCCTATGTGTATAAGTTAAAGGTCTTTTCCTATTCAATCTATCTTTAGAAAATGCATATCAGAGTACATTATACCTTAATTGTCTTTGCAGAACGGATTGGTCTGAAATTTAAAGATAATAAAATGTCCGGGCGGGACGGCCAATGTCCCGCTTTCATTTTTAAAAAGTCGATAAATGATACGCTTTTACTTTAAAATCTTTCTTAATCTTTCAACTAATAATTTAAAATTACCTTCTTTCTGAATTTTCTTTTTAGTCCTTATTTTCATGTTCACTGCCTTGTAGACCCCTGTGTTCGAGGAACGGGTTTTACTTAACACTATTTACAGCTTTTCTTGGTACAGTACCAGGAAAAAGAAGAAGAGGCAGACAGAGAAAGCGATGGGAAGACAACATGAAAGAGTGGACGGGCCTGTCGTTGAAAGAGGTTCGAACTAAGGCGAAGAGGAATGGAGAAAGACGGTCAACAAATCTTGCGTGGTGCACCATCGGTCCAACAGACTTAGTGATAGGTAATTTACAGCACACTGCCTTCTTAGAAACCGACGTCAGCACTTTTTCGTTCTACTCTTGGAGTGCTGTCGCTCCGCATGATGCTGATTCAATTCCAGCAAAGGCCTACAGAATTTCTTGACTTTCCTTTCTGTTCAAGTCGATAGCAGGGTAAGGTGTCGTAGACAAAAACGCCATCGGACTTACAGAGCTCACGTTTCTAAGGAGGGCAAGAAACATATGAACAACGAAAATGAAGAGCGATGCACAGTTTTCTGTCACACATCTGAATGCAGATCGTCATTTTCATATGTTCATTAGCATATGAAACGAGGAATGTGCCTTTATCTTTGTGTCTTTCTGGGTATTTTATTAGATTCTGTTTTTGTATTTGAAGATTATGGTTCAGTGTTTTATGAATAATGTTGGATACAAAAAAATGATGTAGCGGCGACAAACGTAACCTTTAACGAAAGTGTATAATATGGCGAGTGCCAGGTATTTCAGAGAGAAAGAATCGACCTGTTGGTCAGGTTAACGCGTTCCTATGGATTACACAGAAAGAAGATCCATCTTAGAAAAACGTTTCAGAAAGCCTATTGTGTGGGTACATTAATTTATTGTGTGTGTGTGTGTGTGCGTGTTTACAATATGGTGTAGTGTAATAACGTCCAAATTACTGAAACAAAATTTGCTTTAAAAAATCTAAGTCTGTTCTATTTAAGTCCCATGATCGGCGAGTGTCCCTCTCAAAATACCTAGTCACCTTATTTCATCTCAGCTTTATCCACTATTTCTGCATGAATAGCAGAACCTATATACGAACTACAAACTATTAACAAAGAGAAGAGTTCGTGTTGAAATACGTATAGCCTGACATATTAGTGCAATGTTAGACCTACTGGCGACGTGATCCCACAGGGTACGGACACGGAGATACAGTCATGTTGTTATTATTTCATTGTTATTGTTGATGTGTATTCAATGAGTTGATTGTGGTGAAGATATGGTCCAATGGGTGCCTGGCCTAACGAATGTTGAATGATCGTCTCATTGCTGGCTGGTGAACGGCTAATCTATCATTAAAACCTTTTGTTTAGTTCAGTGGTTGTCTCGTAGACCCCTTGCCATGTTTACGGTATCCGGTAGACCCCTTGCAATTTTTTTTGTTTTTGTTTTGTTTTTACTGATTTTTAAAGGTAGTGGGTGGAAGACCAAAAAAACCCACTAAAACTACATGCAACCTCATTGAAGTCATGAACCAAGACCATCTCTAATTTCCATTTTATATGATTTTATTTACATTTATTGGATCTTTAGCATCCAAGAACTCAAAACAGTGTCAAAAAGGAAAAAAAATCTTGCCAAACGTTCAAGTCTTTTGACATTAGTCTCTTGTAGTATATGACTTATAATCCTTTCGTTCATTGTAACTGCAAAGATCTGTTTTGATATTTAAACCAATCTTAACTCATACACACACATACACACGACACAAACAAACAAAGAAGCAGAAAAATAAACCTAAAAGATTTTTTTTTGGCTCTGTTTTTTTTTGGGAGCTAATGAATAATAAAAGTTATTGTCTCTAATTTATGCATTGTTAGTAAATAATAAAAACCACAGAAAATTTTATCAATTTTGATTTATTACTAATAGGCACGTAATAGATTAGCGTTATGGGTTAACATCAAAATTTATCGGTGATATGAACAATTAAGCAGACAGGGAATTCTGGGAGGGAGTTAAGGCAGAGCTCCGTGGTGGATTCCGCCGGAGCTAGAATGACGCTAGAAAAAGACAGTATCCTGGCAATGTATCATGGAGGCCCAAGCCTGGTGGGTTGTAGGTCTTTGCAGCAGCCATTCACTTTTTCGCATCAGCTCCTTTCCTATTGCCGCTCTACAACTGTGATTGGAAAAGAAAGTGGTATCTTTTGATTGCCTGGGCCTTCGACCTCGACCTTGTGCTGACAGGAAGTGTGTCTTATTATTATGTTAGTCATGGAAAGGGGATCAGCCTTGAATTCGTTCTAGCTAGGGTGTGAATACTATGTTTTAAGGCTGCGAGAATTTCAGGAGCTCTGCGGGTAAAGAACGCCATACAGTTCATACAGTCAAATATTAAAGAATACATAGATCTAAATCATAAAATACATGTAGGCCTACTTAGGAACATATTCCAGATACAGCCATTATGTTTATACACATTTGCATTTTTTGGTCCTTTACAAAGTATATATTTTTTTAATTTATTTGGTTTATTTTGATGCAACTAGGACATTAAATTAATTAGTCGAGATAAAATCCCAAAAAGAAGTCTAATCAAATCTTATCACATTTTCTCCTTAAATTAATAAAAAGGAGAAGGGGACACTACCTGCTAATCTAGGGCTAGTAGACGTCTGGCAGGCATTTGCCTAAAATGTTAAAATGTCCGGCTTATACTCTGTTAATTACTTTAAGAACATATAAATCAGCTTTTTTTTTCATATGTTTTGGGTTAGACTTATCAACTCACTCAAACTTAAAGAATTTGGTAGGGATATGGATGACAGTATTCTTGCAGCTTTTGTAACAATATGTCTGGATCATTGCTATCTTCATGGTCTTCATAAATAAAATGTTCACATACTTCCTGAACTTGTGCTCCTGCACAATGAAGGATTATAGCCTTTCTTTGACATTTCCGTTTCTTGTCGGCGCCTGACGCTAGGAGGTAAATCTGCATCTGTCTTCGCCATTGCCGAAAATTTTCACTAACATTTCCTTCTAATATGTTTAATTCTGTTAGTGGTTTAAGTTGAACTTCTGTCATTTTCAATGCAAATTTTATAATGGTATATTTACTATCTAGACTGGACTAGATCTAGAAAATCGTTACTTAATAAACCCGAGCCTCTTTAGACGCTAGATCAGTAGATCTACACTTTAGATCTATTTGTTTTTAATTTAATTTAACTAGACTTATATCACTGATATAAACCTAACTGTAACTCTTGTTACCGCTGCCACCATGTTAATATGCTCATAGATACAAGTAGAAATAGATAAACGACAAGGCCGATAAACAAAATACAACACAGGCTTTATTCCACCATATTAGATAACGAACAACAACACACACTTCCAAATCCGCTAAGGGAACTAACTCACGCAACAATACATCATATATCAACAATGAAGTTGTTCGTTTGTTACATTGTCCTGAAACTTAAAATAATTAGCAGGCCAGAAAGCAGACATTTGTCAATCTTCTATTTGAACAGCGGTGTTTGTATAGTAAAAGTTCTTTATAAGAATTAAACATATTAGAAGGAAATGTTAGTGAAAATTTTCGGCAATGGCGAAGACAGATGCAGATTTACCTCCTAGCGTCAGGCGCCGACAAGAAACGGAAATGTCAAAGAAAGGCTATAATCCTTCCATAACATAATACATAATGATAATGAAACTAAAGCAAACATCCTAAACAAATACTTTGCATCAGCATTCTCAGCCCCAGGAGACAAAGACATATTTCTTAATTTGAACCAAGTAGACAACATAGAAGATTTAGTAGTACAAGAAAATGGAATTAAAAAACTATTTAAAAAGGAGAAAAATCTGATCCAGGAAACTACAGACCAGTATCACTTACCAGCATCACATGTAAAATACTAGAACACATAATATGTAGCAACATCATAAACCACTTAGACAAACATAATGTCCTCACCCCATACCAACATGGCTTTAGGAAATATAGATCATGTGAAACCCAACTAATAGGACTAATTGATGATTTCTCAAAAGGTTTAGATAATAGTGAACAAATAGATGCTATCTTACTAGATTTTTCCAAGGCTTTTGACAAAGTTCACCACCATAGTTTGCTTAAAAAATTAAAATATTTCGGCATTAACGGTCCACTGCATCAGTGGATTAAAGATTTTCTGATAGGGAGAGAACAAACTGTAATAATAAATGGCTCTAAATCAACACCAATAACAGTAAACTCAGGTGTACCTCAAGGAACAGTCTTGGGTCCACTACTATTTTTAATTTACATAAATGATTTACCAAATTGCATTAGTTCAGGAACAAAAGTCAGATTATTTGCAGACGATTGCATAATATATAGAACAATAAAAACAAAACAAGACACAGATATTTTACAAAGAGAATTAGATGAATTACAGAAATGGGAATCAAATTGGAGCATGTCTTTCCACCCAGAAAAATGTCAGTTGTTAAGAGTAACAAAAAAAATTAAACAAATTAATTCCACTTATCTTATTCATGGCAAACCAGTAACACAGACTAAAAACTCAAAATACCTAGGTGTTATAATAAATGAAAAACTGTCATGGAATCCACATATTGATGAAACTATAAAAAAAAATCCAACAAAGCATTAGGGTTTATTAAAAGAAATTTCTATAAATCAAATAAGAACATAAAACTAAAATGTTATTTAACCTTGGTTAGGCCAATAATAGAATATGCATCCACCGTGTGGGACCCCTCAACTCAAGAAAACATTAAGAAACTGGAACAAACACAAAATAGAGCAGTGAGATTCATAACAAACGAATATTCACATTTGACTAGGGTAACACCATTAGTAAAATCACTAAATTTAGAAAGCCTTCAGGACAGAAGACTCAAAAGTAAAGTAGCAATTATACATAAAACACTGAACCATAATCTTCAAATACAAAAACAAAATTTAATAAAATACTCTGAAAGACACAAAAATAAAGGCACATTCCTCGTCCCATATGCTAGGACAAATTTGTACAAATACTCCTTCTTCCCTAGTGCTATTAGAGCATGGAATGGGTTGCCTGAGCTAGCCAGAAAAACCAGTGACTTGGCAGAATTTAAGTCATTGGTTAATATGCATGGCTAAATGCATGACGCGTAGGACGTAATCATCTTCTTTTTTGAAGTAACGTCTGTATTATATAAGATAAGATAAGCTCCTCTCCTCAAGATGTCTGAATTTTTAATTTTTTTAATTGAAAAAGTATTTTCGGTGATCAGCTGACTGTCAGGCCACATGAACGAAACAAATAGAAATATACTTTTTATTTACACACTGCGGGCAACATTCTTCACATCAAGTTTATACTAAGAAAATAATCTCCAGCCCATTTAATTGCTGAAGAGTAAAATAGGACAAAATGTCGCGAGTTCTTTGTTCTGTCCTTCTGGTGACGTCTCTAATTAATCGAATTATTTGTGCCTAAGTGCATTTACTAGATCTACATGTGTAACAAGTGTACTAACTAGATATACATGTACACCTATGTGTACTAGCTAGATTAATGTGTGTACCTACGTGTACTAACTAGATCTATACCTGTACCTAAGTGTACTAACTAGATCTATACCTGTACCTAAGTGTACTAACTAGATCTACATTTGTACTTTGGTTTATTAATTTATAGTTCTACACGTGTAGGCCTACTTAAGTGTGCATTAGCTGCAATAGTTAGGGTTATAAAAACAAGATTCATGTCAAGAATAAGTTATTACCAATCAAGTGTGTGTGTCTATTTCTTCTTTTTTTTTTTCTACGTTCAGTCTATGCGGTAACCTATTGCAGTGGTTGGTTTCTGTGTGGAAGTTATGCTCTATATACGACCATGAAGGCAAGAAAATATCACTTTAATTTTTTTTTTTCTATCTAGTTAAAAAGGTGAATGAGTAGATACATAAAAAAAAAAATACCCAGAAAGGAGTAGTTTGATCAACTATAATCAATGGTGTAGCTAGTATGGGAGAGTGGGGGTCCAAATTTGAAAAATCACCCGGGCCTCCACTTAAGAGGGGCCCCAAATGAATGTACAAAATGTGTTTTTACATTAAATATTACGCCGTTATGTCATGATGTTGAAGGTCAAAATGCAGGGGCTCCTAAAGAGGTCAAACCCACCGGGCCCTCAAACTCCTAGCTACGCCACCAACTATAATAACTCAGTGTAAAACAATAACAACAACATAATAATAATAAGTCCGAAGATTAATGAGGAGTACAGTATTACCCGTGGCTACGCAGACCCAAGCTTTGACCTACATATTTTGCCACAACATAATAAGGCTGTAAGCTTCCCGTTGTCTAATGTTGTTGCTCAATGGTCTCGTTGTACGGTGGTGGCAGAGAGGCGTAGTCTGGGAGCTCTGTTGTAGGGTTGACAAAGAAGATGTCGCTGTAGGCAGGTGGGTTGTCTTGCTGGTGTTTTCTAGACCTTGCCCGAGCACGACGACACAGGACAATGATAATGAGGATGATAACGACCAGAGTGAGGATACAAGCCAAAGATACTCCAACCTTGACACCTATACTGTTGATAATCGGGCTACTTCGTACAAACAGTTCACTATCTGTGAAAATATAAGTATATATCTTTACTGAAAAAAGTATCTAATAATAACAATAATAAGGCTTGTTTTCGAATCCGAAGATTAATGAGAAATGCAGTATTTCCAGTGGCTACGCAGCCCCAGTTGTAACTCTATAATAGCTTATTGTTTGTTATACCCTTAACTTTTTTTTTGTTTTAAGCAGAACAAAAATATGGATCTTTTAAAATCTAGTTTTGAGTCATAGGCGATTTTTATTTTTTTTAAAAAAACACCACTTCTAAAACTATACATTGATATAAGTGAGATTATCTTAACAAAGAGCGATAATTTTTTGACATTTTCAGATTCACAAATTCATATAGATTTATTAGAAGCAAAAAACAAATGTTCAAAACAAATATAAATATTAATTAACTTTTTTTCTGGTAAACTAACTACTAAAATTGAAAAGAAAACAGTTATATTTGTTTATAAAGTCTAAGAATGCACCTTGTATGTAAATATTGCGCACATTTTAAAAAATGCAGCGACTTTCGTGCAATAGAAACTTTTAAACAATTTGTTCATATTCCAAAAACAAGGAGACACCATTAAGGTAAAAGCTGTTTACTTTTTGTGTGTTTTATCTGTTGGTCTGTCCGTCACGTTTAGAATCATACAAAAAAGAGTGTTATTATGAATTCTATTTCATCTTTAACTTTCCTTTTAAAAAAAATTGTAGTATCTTTAATAGGTTGTTACGTATGTTTTAGTGAAAAGTACATTAACGCGAATATATGTTGTCATTGCTCTTCAAGCTTATATTACATGTAATTTTCTTGCTTAAGCTTCGCAAAACTATTATTCAAAAATAATTTGTTCCAGATTTTAACAAAAAATAGATAACTGATAAATGATTGTTTAAAATGAAATCTCTATACCGGATTATATTTCATTAATTTTATTATCGATATAATTTGTTCCGGATGTCGTTCAACAGGCCAGAAATGAATGAGTATGGTAGGGCGATTTAAAGCGGACTGTTTCAATTAAACGTAACATATACTAGAATACTCTGGTCAAAAAAGAATTAAAAGGCAATTAAAATGTGGGCAGCTTTATTAAAAGTGCAAGAAATAGGTGTGGGCGGTACGGCTAAACTATATGTGAGCATTTGCAGGATGTAATAAAAAACAAATGTCAAAAAAAGTCTCAAAGAGCCTATAAAATAGTTCGATTATGAGCTGAAAAGCAGAAAAATAGTCCGGTAGTGTAAAAAGGCTACCTGTGACAGAGTTACAAACGATTGACCCCAGGGGCGGACTACCTATGTGGGCATTCGGAAAAATGCCCGGAGGAAATGGGTCACACATGCGTGTCACTATGACACGTGTTATATTGTTAAAAGTTTTATAATATTCTCTGATAAACGTGGTGATTACCAATGATTCTCGATCATTTTTAAGTGACCCTTTGTACGTCTTGTTTTATTAATGAAAGAAATCTTTTACAGACTCGAGTGGCAAAATTTAATCTAGCACATTTTCCGAAATAATGTAATATCCTACATGCCTTCTCTTAGGGCCTACACATTTAGCGAATAAAAAGGCTACATAATGGCCTATAAGGCTCAGCGCCTTGAGCCTACATTTTGTTTGTTAACAGCGCTTTATACATAAAATTATTATTATTGTTATGTAGACATAGAGCATTTGTACAGTTATCAATACATTATCAAACTTAAAAAAAAAGATTTTGAGGACAGGTAGACCTAGAAATGGATGCCCATCATATGATATACAATTTGTGGGCCGGATGGTATAGAAATGCCAGGCCGATTTTGATACCCAGTTGACCCCTGACTGACCCCCAACACCCCCCCCCCCCAAACATACATTTTTTTTAAAGATCAGTATTACTCAAAGCTTTTGTAGGTCAGGCCGTTAGACGTTGACGGTAGTATTGAGTGAACAACGACCAATGTCATTTACTAAAGACAGAGTGACCAACGACCACTTACATTTACTAAAGACAGAGTGACCAACGACCAATGATATTTACTAAAGACAGTATTGAAACAACCTGAGTTTTATTTCGCACAGAGTATGACTACATGGTCGTGCGGTATGTGCTTTAAACTGTCGTTTGATTGTCTTGGAGGTCCCGAGTTCAAACCCTGCCCAATGCCATCCTCGAACTGTGACAAGTTTAAGCTAAGATAAAATTATCTTCAGAATCTGAAGGAACACCGACATATTTAAAACATCAGAAATATGTAAAAACGAAACAAACAAACATTAAGACAGGGATGTCTAGAGGACAACTAGCTTGGTGAATGTAACCTGGCTCTTAAATAAGACATAGATTAATTACTAGATCTTTAACGTGGCAATACTTACGGTATTCGAATTGTGCGTCAATCTCTTTAGTAGCATTAGACACACCATCAATACGGCGACAGCCAAATTTAAGGTTGAAAAAGAAATCTTTGTTATCATAACTTAGGATCTCCCATCTCTGCAGGTCGTATAAAGTCACTGAGATGTTGATGTGCGTATTATGGCGGCGGTCTATCAACATTTTCGAGTTCTCAAGCTTTAAGTAAATAGACAGCCATGAACTCCGGTTCTTGTTGTTTTGGCAAACGACTGAGATATCACCGTCAAAATATTCACTAAAGCCTTGGTCATTACCATTCACTTGAAAAGTCAGATCGTCATCTTGTGGTGCAGCGTAATCATACTCATTATAACCTGCAAAATGATCAATAGAAATATGTAGTTAAGGTGCAAATTTTTATGTATTTTCATGAGGGCAAATGTTATTTTATTTTTCGGGTGGTGAGGGAGGTCGCAAAAATTGTGAACATCACTGCAGACATGAAAGTGAAACAAAGCTTATATGTCTTGTATTAATTATTTTGGACCAGTCATGTCCTTACATTTGTAATAGATCTAGACTAATAATAATAAATTTGTGCGATTAGAAATATTTTTACAAATTGTTTTTGTTTAGCGCAATTTCATGCTTTTAGCTTCTAACTTTCTCAATACCCTTTGATTCTATCACTTGTCTGCACCAGTTGGAAAGGGGTGGAGGAGAAAGAACCAGGTATCTGGCTGATCATTTTTAAAATGTATTTATAAAAAAAAAAAGTGAATTACATGAATTCAAACCTGTGGGCTTAAGCTATCTCAGGCTTCTTAAGCCAATACGGTAACCACTCTGCTAGCGAAGAGCGTATAAACCTGGAAGATTGAATAGTTATTATTGTTTCTATTTTTCATGTTTGTGTTTACTAAGCCTCAGACGACGACCTTCATAGGGGACTTATTCAGTTTATACCACCACTTCAGTCAAGTACAGTTTTTTCCCTTGTTCGAGATGCCAAACAAAATAATTAATTACTAATACTTTAACCCGAGTCATAGTATGTGAATCTTATCGGCAAATGACTGAACCGGTGTTTTAAAGCGCAAGCGATAAAACCTTTAGACGGTCCTGCATGACACCCAACCCTACGCATTTAGTGTTAGATCCAACTCTGTCGTTCCCAAGCCAAGATAAAGTACAGTTATTCGTCTGTTTGACAACACTAATATTGATAATCCACCAGATGATGACAAAATTAAACATCAACATCACATTACAGTGGATCCCTGGACATATTGGCGTCATGGGAAATGAAAGGGCAGATAAGCTTTCAAAGGCAGGATCATCTAGGGAACAACCAGATAGACCTGTTAACTACCTCACCCGAAGGTCAATGTTAATCAACAACCACAAAGAATAGTGGCTCAACCAATGGCCAACAGGAAACACAGGCAGAGCCATGTACAAAGAAATGTTTACGCCTAACAAACTAGACAGTATTAACTTCCTCCTCCGCAAAGAACAATCTACAATCTTCCAACTAAGGACAGGACACACACCTCTGTTAAATTACCATCTCAATAAAATAAATCCCACACAACTCCCCCTTTGTGGACACTGCGCCCACCCTTATGAAACCGTAAACCATATCCTTTTCGAATACCCCTTCCTAATCCACCTTTTGCAGACCCTACTACCACTACAGCCCAACTGAACCAAAATTATGTACGGCAGTGCTGAATAACTGAAGAAAACAGCACACTTTTTTTCCTTGGCACAGTCTGCAAAAGAGCTGACAGCTCAGCAGTAAAATACTGGCTAGAAGAAGAAGAATTGGTCTGTTTAGCTAACCTCATCGTGCTACAGTTAAAAAGTTAGCGACCCAAAGCAGGCAATGGCTTTGTCTACATTACATATAGCCAGTACAGTATGTAACTCACGGTTTGGTCTGCGTAGCCTGATAAGAAAATAATCCTTTATTATTATTATCTTATCTTCTTATCTTATAAAATACAGACGTTACTTCAAAAAAGATGATTACGCCCTGTGCCTTATGCATTTAGTCATGCATGTTAACCAATGACTTAAATTCTGCCAAGTCATTGGTTTTCCTGACTGGCTCAGGCAACCCATTCCATGATCTAATAGCTCTGGGGAAGAATAAGCATTTGTACAAATTTGTCCTAGCATATGGAACGATCAATGTACCTTTATCTTTGTTTCTTTCTGAGTATTTTATTAGACTGCTGTTTTTGTTTTTTTTGTATTTGAATATTATGGTTCAGTGTTTTATTATGAGTCTTCTCTCCTGAAGGCTTTCTAAATTAAGTGTTTTTACTAAAAGTGTTACTCTAGTCAAATGTGAATATTCGTTTGTTATGAGTCTAACTGCTCTATTTTGTATTTGTTCCAGTTTCTTAATATCCTCTTGAGTTGAGGGGTCCCAAACAGAGGATGCATATTCTATTATTGGCCTAACCAAGGTTAAATGACATTTTTGTTTTATGTTCTTATTTGATTAATAGAAATTTCTTTTAATAAATCCTAATGCTTTGTTTGATTTTTTGGATAGTTTCATCAATATGTGGATTGCATGACAGTTTTTCATTTATTATAACACCTAGCTATTTTGCGTTTTTAGTCTGTGTTACTGGTTTGCCATGAATAAGATAAGTGGAATTAATTTGTTTTATTTTTTTATTACTCTTAATATCTGGGTGGAAAGACATGCTCCAATTTGATTCCCATTTCTGTAATTCATCTAATTCTCTTTGTAAAATATCTGTGTCTTGTTTTGTTTTTATTGTTCTATATATTATGCAATCGTCTGCAAATCATCCTAATTTTGTTCCTGAAATAATGCATTTTGGTAAATCATTTATGTAAATTAAAAATAGTAGTGGACCTAAGACTGTTCCTTGAGGTACACCTGAGTTTACTGTTATTGGTGTTGATTTAGAGCCATTTATTATTACAGTTTGTTCTCTCCCTATCAGAAAATCTTTAATCCACTGATGCAGTGGACTGTTAATGCCGAAATATAATCTAATAATCTAATAATTAATAAACTCTAGTCTTTAGTAATATCTAGACTTTATTCTAATAAAAACTGACTATATGCATAGCATAGGCTAGACTCGGCAATCTAGTCTCAAGATAGAATATATACTATTATTAGATCTATTCGATTTTTATATATAGAACTAGTCATTTAGACTAGAATTAGATTATAGATCTAAATATACTAATGGTGATGATATGCGGTGTTAGCTAATAGCGTTGCACAAGAAACGAACCTGGGTTTTTCTAAACTCTAATACTTTGTATGAAATAGTAAAACAGCACCTACCTAAATAAATCGTATCTAGAAATAAAAAAAAACTATATTTATTGTAGTATATATAGGTCTGTGATTGTATATTATATAGCTTTCGTAACTTTTTCTGCAGAGAAATGCCTTTTGTAATTTCTTTTACTGAAAAATTGGGCTATTCGCGTCTGACACATATATAATTTTTATGCTCAGCAACAAAGCCCAAAGTTCTGTATTTGTTTTAAAAAGATCTTCACTTATTCAATCTCTAAGATAGTATTTTTGATCTAGAGATATAAAATCCCCGGCATGTCACAGTAACTTCTTGCAACATCTGACATCTCTAGAAAGAGACTACAATTTTAGCACTCCTCAGCACCATCAACGAATTAGCACCTTCAGCACCTACATCAACAAGAAGAACTCGTGACATAAACAAACTGTTAAAAACAATGGTTACCTTTAAAAGTTTCAACTTACAGGGGTTAATCGTGACATTGATAAATTCTTCTTCCAAACCATCATTGCATGATACTCGGAAGTTGTTTCTCCAGCATGGGATGGTTAAAATATGATGTATAGGTAGTACATTGGTACTTTGGGCCAGGACGACAGAGTCGCTATTTGAGAAAGATCTCAAGGTTGTCACAGCGAGTCTTATTGAGCTGCAGTAAAGGGTCAGGTCAGTCCATGCGTCAACGACAATAACGTCTTTTTGGTTGTTGGCCAGAAAAGTAATACCTGGAGGAGTTTTTACAAATGCATTGTAGTCTGTGAATTAAGGAAGTCAAAGGATTTTGTACAGATTAAAAAAGAATCCGAAAACTTCGTACACCTTTTTCTCCCATTTGTATTTATTAACGTACTAACAAACAAATTCAGGTTTACAAAAAAAAGTTTGTGTCTTCAACTATTAATAACAGCATACTTTATGGCTCTACGGGATATCAGTCGAAGGGATGTTGACAACTGTCCTTCAAGACATATTTGATACCCTAAACCAGCCTTTCCCAAACTTTTTCCTTAACGGAACACTTTGCACTTTCTCAGTATTTAGCGAAACACTTTGCTTTTTTTAAAGAGATAAATTCACGTGGTGGCCTATTCCAGTAGTTCGTAGAACACCTATTCATGCCTTGCGGAGCACTAGGGTTCAGCGGAACACTATGGTTCCGCGGAACACAGTTTGGAAAACACTAAATCTAAATATACTAAACATAGACCTAAATCTACACTACGTACGCATCTAAAAAGATACTTTTAGCCCTTCAGGGGGTATCATTCTTACAGACCGTGTAAGTCTCATCACTCTGAGGCACCGTATTGAGAACACTTCTCTGATAACACGGACAAGGACAGCAGCAGTTCGTTGCAGTGCTGCCCTGTCTCCGTACAGAGCTACCTTGCCATGCATACCAGTTTCCTTTTTTCTCAAAGGACCATGTTGGGGGTTGAGGTATCGCGCACTCGTGAAGCAGATGGTTAACCCTTTCATCGTCTTGCTGGCTGTCTCTACAATGCAAATCGAAGTTCGTCTTAAATTTAGCAAAGTATGCTCCGTTCTTTACCTAGCAATCGTAACCTGTTCTTCCCTGTTCAACTACTACCATTCATCCGACTTCGTGGGTCCCTTCAAGTTTTTTTTCCACATTTCCCTGTATGTGTTTCCGTTTTCTCAATTTTGGTGCCATTTTTTTCTCGTCCATTCGTTAATAATCGTTCGAGCCTGCTCAAATGTCTGTGGCTCCTCCGATGGGTCCAGTTTGCTGCCGAGCTTAGCTAATAAGTCAGTCTTCACGCTGCCTTCAGTACTGACATGCCATGGTATGTACTTTAATTTCGTCCGAATACTGTATTTTTCTTGAAGGCGTCCCGCGCTCGCCACTCTTTTTGCCAGTGGTTCCGGTTGTGTTCCAGCAGAGTTCTCAGTGGCTTGTCGTGAGTCTGTAAATATCACAATAGAACTGGGTTGTGCGGATTTCTTGTCCAGTCTTTCCTCAATGTTCTCTACTGCATTTTGAATTGCTACCATTTCTGCTACGTATTGCTCATACCAGAACACGTACAAGAACAGAGTTTCGTCGTTTTCAAGGGAGCCAGGGAATCGGATTACCACACCATACCCAGATGTTTTCTGACCTAGGTTTTCTCTCGTGAAACCATCCGTGAACACTTTAATGGAATCTTCTTGTAAAATGTTTGTAAAATATTTTACATGTTTCGGATGTTCCTTCAGAGTTGAAGATAGTTTACTTCCTAGTCCAAACCTCCCACAGGACGACGGGGGATGGGAGCGGGCAGGGTTTGAACCCTGGACCATCGATAAATCTGATCGACAGTCCAGCGCACAAACCGCACGACCATGCAGCCATCTTGGTACTGGTCAACAGTTGTTGTTTTTTTATCTGGCCTTGCTTTGAAGGCCTTGCTTTGAAGGACAGATTTTTTGCATTTCTTGTTTGCTTCGGCGTCAATCGGTCACATTCGTACATCTGGGTAAGTCGACTACTTTGGACTATTCCTGCACGGTCTGCATGAAAGAGATTTGCTTCAGCCGACCTACGCCCCTCCAGTTGTCAACCAGACTTCTGACGGGGCAGCCTTCCTCCAGCCGTTTGAATTTTTCGAATGCCAACATAATGGCTCGCTCCCTTCGCAACCTCAGTGTCGTGAGATCCGTCATGACCTCACCCACAGCAATTGGTGTCTTACGAAATGCACCACAGATAAGTCTAATAGCTTGGTTCCTTACAGAGTCCAGGCCCGCTAGAGACGTTTGCAAGGCATAAATCTGTGCAAGAGCTGAGTACTCCATCCTCGCCCTCACAGACCCCAATCTAGAGGGCCCGCAAGACGCTTGCTTTGGACACCCACTTGATCGTGGCTAATTGCTATACCACCTTAAGGCTTTCTGAATCTGTCCATCATCTTTAATACCAAGGCTTTTTGCAGGGCGTAACCCGCTGATACACTTGAGTGTTATAGAGTGTGTTCTTTTTTACTGTTGATAATTTCTATGCAAGAACAAGTGTGCGTCATAACAGTTTCAATATAGATTTCTTATACCATCTCCAACTTTATTCTCTGTACAATCTCAAAACTCTATTCTCTGTACAATCTCAAAACTCTATTCTCTGTACAACTGCAACGTCTACAAACTTTCTATTATTTGTTCAACAAGATTTCCAAATGTTCTCTCTACAAGCTCCAAGCTCTAACTAACTAACATTAACAAAGATCAGGCTCTAAATACCTTTTTTTTTTCAACCGTACTATTTCACATTCGCTCAAACACACCACATAGACACTTTTATTGCCTCGCGTCTCACATTCATGCATCCGTATCGTATCAACAAACATCTTTCTTTCATCCAGAGATTGACACATGCGCACTCTCGTCTTTCCAATCCCCACAATAAGTCTTTGTACTAAAACTCAAATAACGCATTCTTTTGAAACCTATTTAAGCACTAACATTCCATAACACATAAAACTATACTATACAATAAAACAATAGAAGCTTAATTGTCAAATAGACTAGGCTAAATCTCTTATCTAATTGGCCTATATATCTATCCGAAAAGGTCACTTACATTTCTCTACTCTTACTTTCATTTCGACGGCTGAAAGATGTTCTTCTTTACAGCCTACAACAAAAGATGAGCCGCAAACCAAATCACTCAGGAAGTAAGTCAGTGAGTTAGAACTTGAGGTAGAGTTTAGGACATTGTTGATGTCGCCCTTGTACAGGATCAGAGAGCCTGGATCTAGGCCGTCAGAGCGTGTCTTGCACATGAAGGACACGTGACTTCCAACAGAGATATCCTCTGATCCGTAGTCGCTCGTGAGAATTATACTTGGCGATTTAGCTGTAGAGACAGTAGAGAAAAAATTGACCACAACAGTACACAAACCTAGCCAATTGGAATCCTTCCCTGTTCAGACGTTGATGACGTAAAGCCAATGTATTTTGTTATGGCTCTTCCGCGGTGTCGAATCCAATCAATGAAATAAGCAGGAGGTAACCTTCAACTAAATCAGGAACACCGGCGAAATGCCAAACAATCAATATAAGTGTGAATGACAGTGGAAGATTGTCGTGATTTTCTAGGTACGAGTGATGACTTTTTACGTGAGCAATTGAGTGATCCGTCGTTGAAAGATCTTTGGGAGCGGCAGTGAGATAAACTGTGTTGACATTAAGAAGAATGGATGTGTAGAATTTAAAGTATTTGATAGATTGTTGTATAGGGTATTTAAGGGAGAATTTGGTGAGGAAGAGAGACAGTTGGTTGTACCGTCGTCTAAGAGGGAGCTTGTTGTAAAGAAACAGCACATGAGAGTATGTTAGCGGCCATAGCGGGTCACTTTTCAATAAGGAAAACTAAAGGAGTTGTTTTGACATGATTAGAATTAAGTATTTGTTTCGGGAATAAGGGGAAAGTTTTACTTCGCGATAAGTAACGTGACATATCTTTAAAAACTAAGAACGCTCTAAGTGACGCTACAAACAGGACGCTTTGTGTAGAGAAGTAGGAATAATTATTAAACAATATTATTGTTTGATACTAGCGTCGAATACTTATATTGATGGCCAATGAATAACGAGGGTGTGTTGTGACCAGCACCATAACCAACTTTCCCCAAATAATGACAGGTTATCATTTGGTGGACTCAAAGATGTGCTCCAAAAAAAACCCAAGATTTTATCTCGTATCTACAGGTCCGGAAGTCAAGCTTTTTACACTAACTATTTACTTAATATTAATTGACTTGTTTTAAAGTCAACAAACTAAAACGTTAAAACCTGAATTAACAACCGAAAACAAATTACGAAATTAAGGAACACAATGACACAGTGTATGTACATGTTGATAGTTTTAAAAAACAAATCTGTATATATAATCATCTACGTCGCCCAACCATGCGGGACACCACGCACGCACGGCGACTCAATAGCCCTCCTCCTGCCCGCAACCGTGCCTTCCTCGCTCTCCTGGGATGCGCACACAGTCGTTTTCTCAAGCCCAAACCCATTTGGACAACTATGTCTTTCAGGTAGTGGTCATTAAATAGCAGCGTATGATACGCCGCGAGTCGGCTAGTAACCTTTATTTAGTTTGCACTGTTACATTGCGCTCTCTTCTTTGTGTTTAAAAACAGATGTGTGGACATAGTCCTAGTATTTGGAAAACGGCCCAAAATATTCTCTAGTAAATTTGACAGTTTAACTCTTTATCTCCGTAATTATCTACCACATTCTGGTGGAATCGACGCTGGTATCGTCAGTTAGGAGAGAAAGAGTTAAGTGCCATACAGTGAAAACTCTGGTTTGACCGTTATGTTTTTCGCAATGGTTTAATCATCTTAAAATTAAGTTTATATTTAGTCTTTTCATTAAATGAAAAGTTAGTTTAACACATAACGTCACACGGCTACAGCTGGAGTTCCCGCACTCGGCTGTAATGGTTTATTGTATTCAATAAATTTTAAAATAAATAAATTGACATTTACATTTCGCCCACACGTTTCAGGTAAGCTAAATAAAATATTAAACTAGATCCAGTATTTAGATGTATAGTTCTGTCAAGCTGGCTGGAGAGACTCCTTGCAGTCATCAAGCACAAGAATTACGTCGAATGAAATATGCTAGACCATGGGCGTAGCCAGGATTTTTTTCGGGGGGGGGGGGAGGAATTCATGCTATTAAAAAGTTTTATTTCAAAAACCTAATCTTATCCTATCTTATATAATACAGACGTTACTTCAAAAAAAGAAGATGATTACGTCCTACGCGTCATGCATTTAGTCATGCATATTAACCAATGACCTAAACTCTACCAAGTCACTGGTTTTCCTGGCTGGCTTAGGCAACCCATTCCATGCTCTAATTGAGCTAGGAAAGAAGGAGCTTTTGTACAAATTTGTCCTAGCATATTCTTACTTACTTAGATCCACCTGTGCCGCTCGGAGCATTTGGCGACAAATTGTTTTCACAAAAATCTGTCACTTGCTATGTCTGAAGCCTCTACCCACCTGCTCTGAGGACCTCCATGAATGTGTGGCGCCAAGTTGCACTAGGATGTCTCTGTTTATGTTTTCCTCGTAATGGCCTCCATGTCGTTGCAACTCGTATTATGCGTAATTCATTTTGTCGGAGAACATGCCCCGCAAACCTCATGTGACGCTCTGTCACAACCTTACTTAGGGGTCGACTCCCAGTTCCGCATAGGATTTCCTTGATTTAGACCCGATCTCTATAACTGACTCCTAAAATCCGTCTTAGCCATCTTTATTGAGCAACATTAAGTCTTTTTGAATTTCAACAGATGACTTTATTAATGGAGCCCAGCCACTGGTAGAAATATGTAATCTCTCTTGGCTTCGCTCGTGGAATTAGGTGACTGTAGTTTGCTTTAGATTTTATATCCAAAAGATACGTTTTATCGTCTAAATCATCTGGTAGGGGGTTTTAAACTAAAAAAATCTCTAAAGTTTTTTTTTAACAAATTCAAAACCCCCTTAGCTATGCTCATAGAATTTGGGGATTGTAGTTTGCTTTAGAATAAAGTTGAAGAGAGAGGTTTTCAACCTCAAAACTCTCTGTAGGGGGGTTTTAAACTCAAAACTATCTGGAGGGGGTTTAAACTTTTTAAAAGCCCTTTGAAGGAGGAGGGCTTAAACTTAAAACCCCCTTGGCTTGGCTACGCTCATAGAATTTTGAGTGTGTAATTTGCTTTTTTTAAAATATATATATTGAAGAGGTATTTTTTTAGCTTCTATTCCCTCTGTAAAAAAAAAAGGGGGGGGGGGTTAAACTCAAAACGTCCTTTGGCTACACTCATAGAATTTTGAATGTGTAGGCCTATTTTGATTTTTTTTATATTGAGGAGGTGCTTTTAGGTACAAACCCCGATGGAGGGGTTTTTTAAACACATAACCCCTCTTGGCTATTGTTAGATACAATAAATAATTGTTTAAAATATCAACTTGGTCGGAGAATGCTTTAGGGAGAACAATTATTTAACAGGACTAAACCTAACAAATTTAGCCGTTTCTGTAAATACTTTAGAATTAGTTTCGCAGGTTGCTATTAACCGGATTAATAAAATACCAGTGATTAATTGTCTACTTGGTTACTTTTTTAAAATGGAATGCAGCAAGGTACTTTCTGAAAGTATGAATGGCGAAAGAAAGAGAGAAAGAGAGAGAGAGAGAGAGAAAGAAAGAGAGAGAGAGAGAGAAAGAAAGAGAGAGAAAAACAAGTAAGATTTTAAAAGTAGCAAATGTTATGTAGCAACAAGAAGTTTGTAAGACTCCTAAGTTATAGACTGTAAGAAGGTGCGATTTAAAGTGTCATTAAAAGTGTGTTTGAAATTCTGATTGAAATAGTGATTATCTCCACCTATTTAAAACAACACTACTCTGTCCCTACCTGTAACATTTACCTCCCACTGGTAGTAACCACATTCGATCCTGGATAGATTTCTTGGAACATTGAAAACTTTTAGAACTAGTGGACTGGTTCGCCTGTAACCTGGTTTTTCGGTGAAACCTAACAGAAATTCTGTGGAAAAAATATATGTAGCTTTAATGAAAAATAAATGAATGTACACACAATTTATTGTGTTTGATTATTTAATATTTCTCTGTTGATAGTAGGGATAATTTTAGGACAAATAGAGAAGGACCATAATAAATGCTCATAGTGTTCGATCGAAATGTGTCGGCATAATACATGTAAAGAAACAATTAGACTTGTCTGTGTGTTTAGACTGTGAAATGTTTTCCATGTTTCGGATGTTCCTTCAGAGTTGAAGATAATTTACTTCCTAGTCCAAACCTCCCGCAGGACGACAGGGGATGGCAGCAGGCAGGGTATGAACCAGGGACCATCGACAAGTCCGAACGACTGTCTAGCGTGCATACCGCACGACCAGGCTGCCACCCTGGTTGCTGTGTGTTTAGACTGTGTGTTTAGACTGCGTGTTTAAACTTTAGTCTGTGCTTGGACTGTTTAAAGTCTGTGCTATAATTATAACAATGATTTAATTTATATAGCACGCTAACTAACACAATGTAGACTCTAGACTGTGTGTTTAGAAATATTTAAACTGTGTTCAGCCTGTATGTTTAGACTGTGTGTTTGGTCTGTGTGTTTAGACAGTGTGTTTAAACTTTATTTGAAGAATTTGTGTTTTAACTATATATTTAGATTGTGTATTTGGCATGTGTGTTTAGACTGTGTGTTTAAACTGTTTGTAAAGATTGTGTTTAGAGTACATGAAAATGAAAGTTTCGACTATGAAAACTGTTAGTCCTAGCTAGAGTTAATAATAATAATAATAATTGTATTTATAAAGCGCTGTTAACAAACAAAATGTAGGCTTAATGCGCTGTGATACAAACACAAACACGAAGCTAAAATGACAAACTAATCTAAAGAAGTTTTAAACAGATGTCTTAATGTTTTTCTTGAAAGTAGTGTAGCATGCTGTCTATCTGAGAATAATAGGGAGCGAGTTCCAAGCCTTTGGTCCGGTCCGTGCACTGAAAAAGCCCGCAGACCACTAGAAGCGTTGAGTCCATTGAGCGCAGGGTTCTCTGAGTTATACAAATTAATATTCCTGTTCCGTTATCATATAATTGTTTTACTAGCTGAACAGTGTTTAATACTTAACACTTGCCACTTTAATCTAGGTCTACTATCTGGATAGTTGTTATATTTTCACACTTACTGTCTGGATAGTTGTTATATTTTCACACTTACTGTCTGGATAGTTGTTATATTTTCACACTTACTGTCTGGATAGTTGTTATATTTTCACACTTACTGTCTGGATAACTGTTAAAGCATCCTTTATTTCCACACGTGGACACTGTTTGGCCGTTGCTTGTTACCATCCACTTTCTCTTACCTTGAGGGTAAATTACATTCCCACATTCGAGAGTCAAATTTTGTCCTTCTGTTACATTGATCACTGATTGCCCGTTACATGGAACTGAAAGGAAAAGAAGAAATTGGTCGTTTACAAAGCGTAAGTCAACTCTGTTTGTCTGGAAGCTACAATTTTATTGCACGTTATTTTCTCCTACGCCCATTCTATAGGATAATGTTTGAACTTTTACACACTTATTTACTGTACTTACAATGTATGAGTCAATTTTTAAACAAAAATAGCCCAATTAGTCAATTATTTAGTTTGATATTGGAAAAGGGAAATACATCTTACAGTATTGAGAGAGAGAGAGAGAGAGTGTGTGTGTGTGTGTCAATGTGGCGCTTTTTTTTTTCTCTTGTTGCATGGAGACGATCTTGAGCTTTGTGTGAGGCTAAATGTAGCCTAGTGTTGAATCATTCTGTCACTTTCCACTGGACCAACATATATTTTTCTAGCATTTTCTCTCGCCCCCCCCCCCCTCCCAAGTATGCGTATACTGGTAGTATTTAATGAATTTTTTCGCAGCTAAACACTAAAGTACTTAAGCTAATTCATTGAGCGTAGCTTATTTTGCTATTGCTTTTAGCTTTACTTAGCGCATCAACTTCCATGCTTATGGCATGCTCAGTGCCCCATAGCATGCTCAATGCCCCATGGTCCAAACTTCCATGCTTATAGCATGCTCAGTGCCCCATGGTCCAAACTTCCATGCTTATAGCATGCTCAGTGCCCTATGGTCCAAACTTCCATGCTTAAAACATGTTCAATGCCCCATGGTCCTAACTTCCATGCTTATAGCATGCTCAGTGCCCTATGGTCCAAACTTCCATGCTTATAGCATGCTCAGTGCCCTATGGTCCAAACTTCCATGCTTATAGCTTGCTCAGTGCCCCATGGTCCAAACTTCCATGCTTATAGCATGCTCAGTCCCCCATGGTTCAAACTTCCATGCTTATAGCTTGCTCAGTGCCCTATGGTCCAAACTTCCATGCTTATAGCATGCTCAGTGCCCTATGGTCCAAACTTCCATGCTTATAGCATGCTCATTGCCCGATGGTCCAAACTTTCATGCTTATAGCATGCTCAGTGCCCTATAATCCAAACTTTCATGCTTATAGCATGCTCAGTGCCTTATGGTCCAATCTCTTTTTTTGTGGACGAGTTGGGGTGGGAGGGTATCTGCCCCTAGGCGCTAGGGCAAACACAACTCTGCTCGAGTGGGGATTCGGGCTCAAGCCACCTTGTTAGGTAGCCACGTCATAGTGAAGTTATTTTGATCTCTTAGCCACACATTACACCATTATTGTGGTAATACATTTGGGAAGTGGTCAGGAAAAAAAATGTTTAAGCGTGTTTCTGGTCGCATTCTATTTTTTTTGGGGGTTCCTCTTATAGTTCTTATGATTCATGTTGAAATACTCTGGTTTTATGGTTAACTAGGATACTATGTGGGCAGTACAATGACTAAAATTTTTTTACCTTTCCTAATGTCAGGACTGTCAAGTACTTATTAAAAGTAAGTGGATTTGGTGATTCCTTCATCTGGGTTTTGTTTGAAAGCGACCATGGCCCGTTTTTTATTATTTTTTTTTGTATTAAAAAAAAAATATTTTTTTGTCGCAAAATTATATCCAAGTGACGAGAATTAATGGTGATAAGATCGCAGGATCACACTGTAACCATTGGCATAAGCATAAATACACAGATGGCAGCATGGTTGTATGGTATGCGCTTCGGACTGTCGTTACGATGATCCTGAGTTAAATCCCTTATCGTCTAGCAGTTGGTGTCAACTAAGACGTTGTTATTTTCAATTATAAAGTAACGTCCGAAATATATAACATAAAAACAAAGCACGCGCATTCATAGACATGCATAAAAGATTTGTATCCCCCAGTCAGGTTTACACCGCCGGCCTTACGAATTTCGGGGACCAATTTAATGGATGCTTGCGAGGCTTCTCTTCTAAATTCTGTTTAAGATAGCATCTGTTACTATTGATTATTAATCAGATCATCGTATCAACATTTACTATGCATGCATAGAAAGCAACTCAAATGCAGTAGGCGCCAGTAAGTTAATTACATCAATTGCACGATATAAAACGATATGTATGTTAACCCTTGAAGTCCTACATCTTTAAAAGCTTGTGACAAGAGCCATGATGATAGTGATATGCTAAATGTAAATTGCGGTGTCCCTGCCTGGCGCGGGCCTAATTTGGAGCAATTGGTAAAATTGGCTTAAGGCTCCCACTGCAGGTATAGGCCTATGATAAATGGCTCCGAATTAATATCAATTAAGGTTAACTCAGATGCACCTCAAGGAACAGTCTTGGGCCCGCTACTCCTTCTGATTTATGTAAATGATCTACCTAAATGTATTAGTTGAGAGACAAAAGTGTGATTATTTCCAGATGATTGCACAATATATGTCTAGAACAATACAAAAAAAGCACAAATTGGAACAGAAAAAAAATGCCAATGATTAAAATTAAAACAATAAAAATAACTACTTAATTATGATGAATCATCTTCTCAGACTAAAAGTCAAATATCTAGGTGTTATAATAAATGAAAAGATATCATGGAACCTCCATATTGGTAGAGTATTTAAAAATCAAACTAAGCAGTAGTGTTTTACTCTGCGTAAAAATAAAATGCTATTTAACCTTGGATAGTCCAATATTGGAATATTCGCATCTTTTGTTTGGTACCCCTCAAATAGAGCTTTGAGATGTATGACAGACGCGTGATATCATTAGTAAAATCACTAAATTTGTAAGTGTTCTTTCTTCCCTTAAAGTATCTTTTGTTTGGTACCCCTCAAGAAAAGAAACTAAAACAGACACTAAATACAGCCGTGAGATGTAATACAACAAATGATTATTCAATTTGACTAGAGTGACATCATTAGTAAGATCACTAAATTTGTAAATATTCTTTCTTCCTTTTTATGCTTAATGTAACTTACTGTGTAACAAAAGCATAATCGGTAGTGCTATTCCAATTGGAGATAAGCCTAACATGATTGTCTATGTTGACTTGCTGGTTTTGTCAGGGTTCTTCTGTATGAATAAATTATTCACCTAGATTTTTTTGAGACAATATGTTATGAACTATGGTTATGGTATTGTAGTAATTACACTAGGCCTAATAATTACACAATTTCCTTGAAGAAATTAATTTATTTATATATTACTAGACATCTGAATGCATTTATAAAGTGAATATTTTAAAATAGTAACTTATTTCCCATGAAACAAAAAGATATCCACTTGTAAACAGTCAACCATTCGACAAGGAACACATTTATGTAATACCATTTATGTTTTTCGTGACAGTATAAAAATAGATCCATGTAAAGCAAACCAACCGTCCGAGACATTGCATGGCTCAGTGAACAAGGAAGATAATCCGATACTCTGTGTAACATGGAACAACTCCATTATAGGTTCTACACATGTCATGAATACAGAGGCAGCTCTTGAGAGTGGCGAGTGGGGTAACGCTCAGGCTCCTCGCCTAAGGGTGGCCCCGCGAAAGATAGTTTCTTTTAACATCGCCAACCTTTCATACAAATACATGAGGCGCCTGACACACATTCAGATGTTCCGTACCACCAATCCGTTATAGACTGAAATACTGTGGGTGTTGTTCCGTACCACCAATCCGAAAAAAAAAAAAAAGTAAGAAATACATGTCTGTAGTATTTCATGGGTAGGAAACACTTTCTTAGTGGATCTATAGTTGACGCATGCCAACAAGAAAATATGTAGGCCTAAACACATGTATAAATATGAAACTATTGCTGTCATCCTGCCTTGCACCAGTGCACGTGGTGCCTAAAAGCGCACTATCGCACCAGAACAGGAAGACGCTGGGAGAGAGGAAAAGAACAGTTCATCACGTGATTAGGGAAGAGTCAGAATTGTTGGGAACTAAGGAGTTGTCTTTGGTGCTGCCTGAAGTCTGTAGTAGGGACCTGGAGCGAAGCAGGCAAGGCTGTCGTTGGTCCGTATTCAGGTTTGGTGAGAAAGGATTAATAGAATTAGGAACAAGACTCTTTCAATGTAGAAGGCTGTTATTGGTGTTATGTATTAATCCTGGTGAAAATGCACATGCAATGGCGTCACTAGGGGGTGCGGTCCGCACCGGGTGACACCCAAGTGAAAAAAAATGCACTTTTGGAACAAATGACAATTTTAAAAAATAGTGTCAGTGGCTAAATATTGCTATCCACAAGTGATAAGTAGATCTATATACATTATTACAAATATTTCTGCTAAGCATATTTTAATTTTTTAATGAAATTCTTCAAAATGTCCAAAACATTACATCATACTTTATATCAAAAGTAGATGTGAAACCTTAATTTCAGCTGCATGTATATAAACATTGCTTTGATTTTTAACCATATTTTATCAAATCTATTGAAACAGTATCTAGCATCGTAATATCAGGATGCCAACCAGTCGTCAATGTTAAACACATGACGACATTGTTCAAGCATAAAATATTATTGAAATCACACATTGGAAAGTAAATCAGTGGCAAATGAGATTTCAGTCGATGATGATGTAATTGATGTTGAATGTAAAAGAAACTCTTGCCAAGATGAAAGAAATGTTACAATGAATCAGTCGAATGATATAGACTTAAATATTTTACCAATATATTAAATATTTTGCCAATTTCACATGAATTGCGCAGAAAATTATCCGAGCAAAAAGATAAAGTACGCTACTTGTAAATAGAAGGGTTCTGACGCTTCCTAATTGGGAATCATTTAGTCACTTCATAGCAAGAAATTGTATGGTTTTTTTGTTTTGTTTTGTTTCGGGTTTTTTTTTTGTCGACTATAATCAACTAATTCTATAGAAATGAAATAGAAATTAGTAACTCAATAAGTGGTGGAAATAAAGTCCCGAAATGGGAACATCAAAAGATGTATGAAGATTAGTATCAGGATTGGAACATTGGAAAACAACGGCATCCGGCTACAAGTACAATGGACAAAGAACTCGTTGCTATGATTGGTGTAACCAAGGAAGGACATAGTGCACAAATTGTTTCTCACAGATTGTTTTTATAAAATCAGTATATTTGACATTTCGTGGCCATTCGAGTCTTTATTGAATATAAAGCTTCCATAAGATGATGGAAATGTTGTGTAGATAGAACCCATAACTGAAAGTGTATCTATGGTTTAGAAAGCCACGTAAACGTCACACTGCTAAGAGTCAGAATTACTGTAAGCACCTTTGTATTTGAGTTGGCAGCACACCTGACATAGTGCACACTAATCAGAATTACTGTAAGCACCTTTGTATTTGAGTTGGCAGCACACCTGACATAGTACACACTAATCAGAATTACTGTAAGCACCTTTGTATTTGATGTGGCAGCACACCTGACATAGTACACACTAATCAGAATTACTGTAAGCACCTTTGTATTTGATGTGGCAGCACACCTGACATAGTACACACTAATCAGAATTACTGTAAGCACCTTTGTATTTGATGTGGCAGCACACCTGACATAGTACACACTAATCAGAATTACTGTAAGCACCTTTGTATTTAATTTGGCAGCACACCTGACATAGTACACACTAATCAGAATTACTGTAAGCACCTTTGTATTTGATGTGGCAGCACACCTGACATAGTACACACTAATCAGAATTACTGTAAGCACCTTTGTATTTAATTTGGCAGCACACCTGACATAGTGCACACTAATCAGAATTACTGTAAGCACCTTTGTATTTAATTTGGCAGCACACCTGACATAGTACACACTAATCAGAATTACTGTAAGCACCTTTGTATTTGATGTGGCAGCACACCTGACATAGTGCACACTAATCAGATTTACAAGTTATACGATTTTAAGGGAGAAAAAAGACCAAAAAAATCTACTTAATATCTTAAAATGTCTAGAAAGCGGGTTAGGCTCGGTGTTAGCTTGAACTTATGCTATGTCCAGCTCAGGAATATAAACAATGCAGCTTCGGTGTATGGATCCATGGAGGAGTACAGGAGATTTTAAGAATCAACAGAAAAGCTATTTAACAGATGTGTATAACATTCACTTAATCTATGTGGTCAACATTCTTTTTTAGAAAATGCTTCTAGTCTAAAATTTTTGGTACAATGGAAATCAGTTTTTCGTTCTAAAATTATAGCATCGTAGCGCATATTGTTGCTATTCAGCATTTGCTCAATAATGTCCTTTTATTTACACTATACATTCCTCTTTTGAGTTTTTAAAATGTCACATTTCTCTCCCTTGGAAATTTGTTAATTAATGTCTTTACTTCCTTACATTTATTTGTTTTAAACTACTGGAAAAGTAGAATCAAAGTTAATGATTTTGTTTTGTAATTTTAAAAATAGACCATTAATAGAAAACTTTTAACACAAAAAAAAAGTAAACTATAAAACTAAGTTTAGCAAACAAAGACACTTTATTATAATCAAATAGTATTTTCATTTAAAACACACAAAAAAAGTCAGTAAAACACACACACACTTCAGTTCACTACAATCACACAACTTCCATGTAAGTCTATCCAGAGCCAAGAAAAATCAAATTCAAAGTTTGAGCAGAGTGATGTATACATTCACTATACATGTCCATAAAAACTATAAATACTGGTACATTCAAAATGAATTAACTTATCTGATAAAATACAGATGTTACTTCAAAAAAGATGATTATGTCCTAGTCCTAGGGTGATAATATAAACAGAAGTAATGTTCACAAAAACATTATTGAGTTAGGACTTCAAATAGGCAGCACACAAATAGACAACTTATAGAATTTCACTAACCATATATTAAAATTTAATTAAAACTTAAAAACTGTTCACATAATAATTATGTACCTGTAACTTTAAAAGATTCTGTGATTCTTACCCCCAATTTAAAATAAATTGCTTACAATTTCCTGCTATAACTGATTCAGTACTAGTAGCCAGGCACAGTCTAGGTAAATATTTGTAAGAAGTTATAGCTTCAGCCAATATTTGTTCCCATGGCATTAAATCATTAAATAGAATAGAATCTGATGAAAACTTTTCACATGTCATTTATAAGTGAGTCTTGTGTGAATGTACATTTTGTTTTTTTTATAGTTATAATGTTTTCTTTGGTGTAATGCACAAATTGTAAGACTAATTTCCCTACGGACAATAAAGATTATCATTATTTTTATTATTAACTTCTAAACATTGGAAGCCATATTTCAATACATTAAAACAAAGTCATGTCAACATTTTAAACCAGAAATGTATCAAATGTAAAATGAAATAAATGTAAAAGTTATCCCTATCAAATAATTGTTATATGAAACTGATCATGATAAATGTGAATAAATCTTTTTGCCTATTTTTGACAAGGGGAAACAAATATGTTTTAAAATATCATCTGACTTCAAAGGGAGGCTGAAACAGAAAACAGAGGCAGGTTCAGGAAGGAAATGGTTTGAGGATCAAAGGTGACTGGGATACATGTTTGCGAGAAGATTACCAATTTCAATCCCCTAATTATTCTTTTGTTTCCCTATCTATAATGATGTTACTCACAAATACAAAGTTTCTCGTATGAATTTATTTTTTAAAATTCTGTTGGCAATGGAGAAATAAATCAATGTTTTATAATTTCATCTGAAAATGTATCAGAAACCCATATGGTTTTTAAGATAAATTGGAGCTGGATAAGACACACTTTGCAAAAACCAACTACAAATGTAGCAAGGCAGAAATTGATTAGAATCCACAGGGAAAGAGGGGGTAGCCACAGAGAAAGAGTGGGTAGCCATAAACAAAACTGGAAGAGCTAAGTCATCAGTGAAGTGTGGGATACTTGAATGACATGGGAGCAGATGAGTTTGGTGGAGAGGTGTGGCTGCAGCCCTATGCTCCTCCTGGGAGTACACAGGAATAAGTCAAGTCACAACAGGGGGATACACAGGAATAAGTCAAGTCACATAGTGTAGCATCACATACTAAAAATACTGATTACTAAAATTACATTATCCCCCTTAAGGAGCATGTTTCCCATGTTCGTAGGATAGGTACACAAATATTGAAAAGGAAACATGACAGCACCCTAGCCTGATCAATAATGCTTGCAAAATATATAAGCCTTTTTTTTTTGTCAGTGGTTTGTCTAGCATAAATATCATATCATTTTCTGTATAACCTATTGTCCTCTCTCCATTATATGTTGGTAATCTCTCTTTCCTTAGAGAATTATTATGTATTATGAAAATTATATATTATGCAAGAGATTAAAATTTGTTAAGTCATTCAAAAACTATGAAATGAATGGAAAAATGTACAAACTATATAAATATATTTACAACACATGCTGCCAACTCTTGCTAGTTTATACTAGGGTAGAGTACTGAAAGCTTGGTTCAATGTGGAGCTCCATACTGTGTTCTGTTTTGTCATGAATACAGAACTGTACTTTATTGTTTTAGTTCAGAATACATCAGAGAATAAACTGATCCAATACCTTAAAACAAAGGAAAAGTGTGTACTTTTGGCAAGCATAGAACTTTTACCACAGAAAATTATCTGATAAGACAGGGAAAAAAAAAAAAACACTTTATGAAGGCACCTAGATTTGTGTAATGAAAATAACAGCAAAATCTGGCCAACACTTGCCTGCCAGGGTATGGCCCAGTTATGGCCAGGTTATTGAGCACTGATTTTTCAGGTCACATTATTTAAATTACACAACTATGAGACACCAGTGAACTGGCATCATGCTACTATGCTATAAAATGTTTTTTAAACACTGCTTTCACCGAAATATTTTCATTCCTTAGAAGTTTCATGGTGACTGTCATTCAAGTAAAGAACACCACTATCAAAGATCATTATCACTAACAAAGATCATTATCACTTTTTAGAGTACTACAGGTCTGTTTTTATTTAACATTGTGTTAGAAAGAACAGCAATCAACATCATTGTCAATATAAATCTATGCACACAACATTTCCTGCTGTCACTGATGGTGATACAAATAAAAGCAATCATCTTCAGTGTCTGTAGCAATTATACACAAGAACTCGCGACATTTCCTGCAGTAGAAAAGAGACTTCCCGCGACACCCTTCCCTCTGACATCTTCTAGCCTTCCTCTTAGCCTTGGCAGGGAAATGATCGTAGCAATCAAATCTTGAGACCCTGTTCACATCCACAAAATCTGTGATTTCTGAGCAAAGAGATTCTGAAATGGTTGCGTAACATTTAGTAGGAATCAATGGGATGAGCAAATATGAAAAGCTATCGATAAAAATTCAATACAACTCTTTCTTAACTCTAGTCGCCTTAAGTAAATGTATCACTAATAACTTGTTTCTTGGCCTATCTCTATTCATATTTGAAGAACCAGCCAAATTATACCGATAAATATCACATTATTTGAGGTGAAGACAATCAAATGAGCATGCACTGGAAAAAAGATGTCATGACAACTAGATATGCACTAGAAAACACATGTTATGACAATCAACTAGATATGCACCAGAAAACAGATGACATGACAATTGACTAGATATGCACCAGAAAATAGATGTCATGACAATCGACTAGATATGCACCAGAAAATAGATGTCATGAAAATCGACTAGATATGCACCAGAAAACACATGTTATGACAATGGACTAGATACGCACCAGAAAACAAATGACATGACAATCGACTAGATATGCACCAGAATACACATGTCTATGACAATCAACTAGATATGCACCAGAAAACAGATGACATGACAATTGACTAGATATGCACCAGAAAACACATGTCATGATAATCGACTAGATATGCACCAGAAAATAGATGTCATGACAATCGACTAGATATGCACCAGAAAATAGATGTCATGAAAATCGACTAGATATGCACCAGAAAATAGATGTCATGAAAATCGACTAGATATGCACCAGAAAACACATGTTATGACAATGGACTAGATATGCACCAGAAAACAAATGACATGACAATCGACTAGATATGCACCAGAAAACAGATGACATGACAATTGACTAGATATGCACCAGAAAACACGTCATGATAATCAACTAGATGTGCACCAGAAAATAGATGTCATGACAATCGACTAGATATGCACCAGAAAATAGATGTCATGACAATCGACTAGATATGCACCAGAAAATAGATGTCATGACAATCGACTAGATATGCACCAGAAAATAGATGTCATGATAGCAGGATGCACACTAAAAAGATAAATATATATTTTCTTTTCTACAGTGTGACATGGTGCCATCGTCTTAGCAATTAATGTACCCTTTTCAGATGTCAATAGGATCAAGAAGAATTCACTCAATGAACTCCTTATGTTTGTATCTGTTCTATTGAAGTGAATGTTTCTGTTGTGTTGTTTTAGTTTGAGAAAAAACTCCTTGTAATCACAACTAATAATAAAGGATCAATAAAGCAGCCTTAGTCTTAATATCTTAATCAGAACCAAAACTTTGATTAATTCAAAATATTTATAAAAAATTCCTGAATCTAACTTAATTTTTTATTAAAAACAGAATCTCAAGAGTGCAAGACTCTGCCCTAACATCAGTATACAAAGCATTAATACAAGTTTCAATTAAAATTAAGCAACAATTAAAACATCTGTTTATGACAGCAAATGTTTGAGCATGTGTCCATACTGAAACTGGTAGAAGGTATATCTACGACAGAAAGTGGTAGAATATTTGCCAATGACTGCAAATTGTCACAACTGCATCTGTAAGAGCATTGTTTATGCTAAATATGATGCATCCATTTGTTGTCTAGTTAAATATGTAAACATTACCATCTTCTGCTGTCTCACAGGTCATGATCAGACTTTGTGTGAGTGTGTCTGTCAGTGCTGTATCTAAACACTCTTCTAATACTTCTTCCTTGACATCTATGTCCTGGTTGGAAACAAAATGTATCATCTCTTCATTTCAATGTTTACATCTACATGGTGACATTGGATGAGAATTACAACGGAATCCATAAATCTACAAAGCTAACATTAGCCTTTAGAATGATTAATGACATAGTAAAGTACAATATCTCTTTCAAACCTTGCACTTTATAGTGCAGATAAAGTAATGATTTTGTTAACAAACATGCCATGTGACAACCTATTGCCTTTACTTTTCACAACTAATGTCAGTTACCCAGAAACGTCCTAAAAATCCAGAAATTCAAATTCTTCAGAAGCCAAGTGCTATGAAATGTTAAAAAAAAAAATGTTTTTTGGGTGTTCAGGGATAGCTTCATAAATTTTGCCTCTACACTCTGCTGTATCCAACAAGTCTGCAAAGGATATTTCTATTTATTCACTCATTTTAGAAGGCTAAAGCACATTAGTACAACAGGAGCTAAAACTAAACTTACACAATATTCTTCTGTATATGATTCTTTAGCTGGCTGTGGTAATGTTACAGTAGTGTTATTATGAGAATCATTATTGATCTCATTTCTCAAGTCTTCTGTCATAACTGTTTCTTCTTCAACATTGCATGGTATATCTAAAAATGAATACAAAAAAATTGGCAAAAGTGGTAGAAATAAACATTCAGGCAAGTAAATGGCCTAACTCAAAAAAAAAATTTTTTTATTTTAACATGAGCCTGATCATTTCTAAGACATAAACATTACACCATTTCAATCTACTTAAGCATTAACCCAATGGGATTAAAAATAAATGTGTGATACTGGTAAATACAATTTTGTTATTGCTAAGTATACATTTTGTGACACAATATCCAAGAGTATGCCAGGAATTTTTTACAACTAAATTTACTGGACAATAATTCAACATAGAATAATGAACACTTTAATAATTTAAATTTAAAGAACAGAATTAAACACACTTAAAGTAATCCAGGTATGAATTCTCAATATCAATGAATTCAAATAATAAATAAATACACATTATAAGAATTGTAAATAAAGAATGCACAAGTGAACCTTTAAGATTCAGTTGGAAGTAATTGCTAACCACTGTCAAAAAAAAAATTAAATTTCATGGCCACATCACAAGGTCCTCAGGGCTCGCAAAGACATTCCTTCAGGGAACAGTACCAGGAAATAGAAGAAGAGGAAGACAGAGAAAGTGATTGGAAGACAACATAAAAAAATGGACAAGCCTATCAGTGAATAAACTGCTATCCAAGGCAAAGAATAGAAAGGACGGTTGACAGATCTTGTGTGGTGCCCCTATGATCCAATTGACTAAGGGATAGGTGAAGGTGAATTGGAAGTACAATTAAACTTTATCTCTCCTTAACTTTCTTCAATATTTATTGAACAGCTTTCCTGGTCTGTTATAATAGTTGGTTTTGTTATGGAGAATATAAATCATGAATATGTGAAAATGTGTTCATAATTATTTAAACAATATTGCAAGTGCACTCATTAAACATTTTAAGGAAAAGCATATTTAAGAGTGACTTTTACAGTCATGAAATTTCGTTCCGAGATTTTAACACAGTTTTCTTATGCTGATATTTTCAATCAAGAATACTCAGACTATGGCCTGCAGATCATATCCAGCCCATGCACACAGGGCCGGTCCTACAGGTTGCCGGGCCCTATGCGAAACGGATTGCGCGGGGCCTAATTTGGGTTGTGATAAGGATAATAAGTGAAAATTAAGATTTTGTATTAGATCTATATTTGTATGCTAGTGACCATTGAAGTAAATTAAGCATTTGAAGTTCTTGTTTTGGTTAAAATTCGACTTATTATTACATTTTTATTAAATGAAAGCTGACAATGCCATTTTTTTAATCGTGAGTAGGATTGGCGTTTTTCATATTGAATGACACATCGAAATGACAATTTTGTATGTTTTAAGATTTGTATCAGTTTTCAGAAGATTTTAATAATCTCAGGACATTTTCAGTACTTTTTCTTTTATTTTATAATTTCAGGAGACCTCCAGGAACCCTTGAATAATAAGTTTAAATGGTTTAATTTAATAATTTACACCTAGTATTCGTATCGCGCGGGGCCTATGAAAGTGCGGGGCCCACTGCGGCAGCATAGGTTGCAGTGGCCTAAGACCGGACCTGCATGCACCCACTGCAATCCGGCTTCTAGCTTCTGTCCACACTGCACATTGAAACTAATAAGACTGGGCTCCAATGGACTTAAGGATTTTTTTGTGGTGGTGTTGCCCATGACTGCAGGAAAGGTTTATGGCCCCCAGCCCAAAAAAAGGTTGAGCAACTGATTTAAATTAGTGCCTTTGTAGCAGAACTGAAGCCATTCTGTTCTAAGATTTGAAAAGAGTGCCTTTCAAAGACAAACTTACATTTCCATACTGACTGTGTCACTAGACTAGAACTTAACATTTCCTGAGAGAATGCAGAAACCATATACATCAGCTCAGAATCAAAGAACTTAATTTATAGTGGTCCTCAATACAGTACTGGGTTAGTTTTTCAACTGATTTTGCAATGTATTCTTGTTTTAGTAACTGCAACAAACTTCAACAAAGTTTCAGACATGAGAAGCTAAACCAAGTTCTTGATTTCAAGGCAGTGTAATATGTAATGAGCTAGCCCCAGTGTTCAAAATACTCTTTCAGGCATCGCTTAACCAGGGCAGAGTACCAAAGGACTGGAAAGAAGCTAATGTCACCCCCCTATTTAAAAAAGGAGAAAAATCTGATCCAGGAAACTACAGACAGTATCACTTACCAGCATCACATGTAAAATACTAGAATACATAATATGTAGCAACATCATAAACCACTTAGACAAACATAATGTCCTCACCCCATACCAACATGGCTTTAGGAAATATAGATCATGTGAAACACAACTAATAGGACTAATTGATGATTTCTCAAAAGGTTTAGATAATAGTGAACAAATAGATGCTATCTTACTAGATTTTTCCAAAGCTTTTGACAAAGTTCACCACCATAGTTTGCTTAAAAAATTAAAATATTTCGGCATTAACGGTCCACTGCATCAGTGGATTAAAGATTTTCTGATAGGGAGAGAACAAACTGTAATAATAAATGGCTCTAAATCAACACCAATAACAGTAAACTCAGGTGTACCTCAAGGAACAGTCTTGGGTCCACTACTATTTTTAATTTACATAAATGATTTACCAAATTGCATTAGTTCAGGAACAAAAGTCAGATTATTTGCAGACGATTGCATAATATATAGAACAATAAAAACAAAACAAGACACAGATATTTTACAAAGAGAATTAGATGAATTACAGAAATGGGAATCAAATTGGAGCATGTCTTTCCACCCAGAAAAATGTCAGTTGTTAAGAGTAACAAAAAAACTAAAACAAATTAATTCCACTTATCTTATTCATGGCAAACCAGTAACACAGACTAAAAACTCAAAATACCTAGGTGTTATAATAAATGAAAAACTGTCATGGAATCCACATATTGATGAAACTATAAAAAAATCCAACAAAGCATTAGGGTTTATTAAAAGAAATTTCTATAAATCAAATAAGAACATAAAGCTAAAATGTTATTTAACCTTGGTTAGGCCAATAATAGAATATGCATCCACCGTGTGGGACCCCTCAACTCAAGAAAACATTAAGAAACTGGAACAAACACAAAATAGAGCAGTGAGATTTATAACAAACGAATATTCACATTTGACTAGGGTAACACCATTAGTAAAATCACTAAATTTAGAAAGCCTTCAGGACAGAAGACTCAAAAGTAAAGTAGCAATTATACATAAAACACTGAACCATAATCTTCAAATACAAAAACAAAATTTAACAAAATACTCTGAAAGACACAAAAATAAAGGCACATTCCTCGTCCCATATGCTAGGACAAATTTGTACAAATACTCCTTCTTCCCTAGTGCTATTAGAGCATGGAATGGGTTGCCTGAGCTAGCCAGAAAAACCAGTGACTTGGCAGAATTTAAGTCATTGGTTAATATGCATGACTAAATGCATGACGCGTAGGACGTAATCATCTTCTTTTTTGAAGTAACGTCTGTATTATATAAGAAGAAGTACTATGATAATTTAACCAAAAAAAATACATTCAAATAAATTTACCTTGCTTGGGTGTTGAAGACTTCTGGTGGACTAGGTCAGTAGTATTATCTTTTAAGATACTTTTCAGAGTATAACAGTCAGTTCTGTGTAGAAGAGTATCTGTGCTAACAGGTTTACTCTGTTGGCTTACATATGATTCCTGGTGAAAAAAAATAAAATCAGACAGACAAGATAAAGGCTCAAGCAATAAGTGATAAGACTACAAACTAGAATTATTATCTATTAAAATCAATATACTTGTTTTATTATTTTTTGATACTCTAGTACAAATTAAACAACAAATGTTTTGAGTTCACTGTCTAAATCTTAGCAAAGTATCTTTCATAAAGTTTGTTGCAAGAAATCAAAATGTTTAAGCAGTTCCTTGTATCATATTTTGGCTCAAGCCTGCATTCAGAAATACCTGTGACTCTAATCTCTTCAAGAAAAGAATACTTCTGCCACTTGGTTGCCTTTCGGTATTCTGTCATATAAAAAAAAATTTTGATAGTACAATTGTTTTTCTTGGCAAATCAAATCAACTAATCCACCTGGATTTGACTAGTGAAATAAATTTAGCCTTGCTTAATGTAAACACTACAATTAGAATGTATTACACAAATTTAACAAGATTTGCCAAACTCAAACCATATACACAACAAATAGCTGTGCCTAAACTCAAAACTCAAACTCACAACCCCCCAACACATACATGCTCTGAAAAATTCTTTGATGAAGTAGTTCTAGATGTAGCTCTAGCTCTTAATGACGAAATACCTTTAATTTTTTTCTCAAATCAAATATAGATAAATAGATATTTCCTATTACACTTGAGTCTCTCACACATACATGTTCAATTAAAAAGTAGAATCGCTAGGAGTGGAAAATTTTTCAATTCATTTAGTGAACTTGCAAACTCATCAACATAAAAAATGTTTAGTTAATTCAAGAAAAACAAGATTACAAAGAGAGTTTGTGTTACCACTAAAACTCAGAGGCAGCCCCCGTGGGAGACAGATCCCTGTCGGATCCGCATATTCGCTGGTCGACGGAGGATGGCATCGAACAGGGTATGAAACCGAGACCGCAGAGATAATCAGTCCTGTGCGCTAAGCACACGACCAGGCATTGCTCTTAATCTAATGACAAACTGGTTACAAACTAATAGCCTACTATTGATAATATACCTACACAACACAGAATGACAACTACCGGATATGTACAATTTGTCAGAAGAGCGATTTTAGATAATCTTTTGGTATTGAGCATTTTCATTTAAATGAAACTAGAATGAGCATGTAGATCTACCTAAATTAAACTTATTTAGCACTCTCAATATCTATATCTTCTTGGGGAGCGTATTTGTGTGAGACCTTCAACAACTGCAGCATATTTCTTGGGTGATCTAGGCAATTTCATCAAAGCCCTTGAAACAGCCATTCTTTTTGCCACTGGAGTCTGGAATCCAGTACCTAGTGATTCACCAACCTCTGCTGAGATGACATTAAGTGGACTATTAGCTTGCTGTTTTCTTTCTTTGCGTTTTCTGTTCATCCAAGCTTTTTCATGTGGGTTTAACTTGGCCCTGTATGCAGCTTTTCTCAACCTCTCCTTTTCTCTTCGCTCTAAAACAGCAGCACGTGTTTCAGGTTTTACTTTTTTTTCATTAAGAGGGAGACCTAGTTCTTTCTTTTTTTGTCTGCATTTTTGTGTTCTTAAATTACTTAAAAGTCGAGCTCTTTCTCTCTTTTCTGGTGTAATATTTTGTCTGTAAGCCACACTTCGTTTTCTATCCTTTTCCTTGTAAGCAGCAAATTTTTCTGGATCAGCTTGTAGTTTTTCCCTGTGTCTTCTATACCTTATAGCACTAGGTGTCAACCCAGAAACATTATTTTGAGTGACATTTTTTAGCGACACAGGCTCTAGTACTAGTACATTTAGAAATGACTCAGGCTCTGATGCTTGTATATTTAGAGAGTCTTTCTTTGCTTGTAAACGCCTTGAAACTCTAACAGATAGCTCCATTACTGAAATCTGTAATTGATAAAAATTAATTAGTATCAAAATAAATAGATCCATTATGTACTGATAGTACTCGTAATCATATAATATATATTGGTGCATTATTTAAATCTAGTCTAGTAATGCACATAATTGCTTTATAGGGATAGCCTCAATGGTGTAGGACTAGTACAGTTAATTAATATTATATAACTTAAGTTACAATCATTCAGTGGTAGACTAAATGAACTGAATACAATATACTGTATAAAAAATACAATGGAAATTAAGTTAAGGTTAAACCAAAATTTTCTAGATACAATCTACATTTCAATATAGGTCAATAATATAGATCTAGATTATTCTAGATTCTAGAGATACTTGTCAATTGAAAGAAAGAATCTATTATTTATTATCTAGAATTAGATTCTAAATCTAGTCATTAATGATCTAGTCTAGAGTCACTAGTCTAGATTCATTCTAAGATCTAATCTAATAGTCTACTTATTTCTACTTTCTAGTCTAGATCTAAAGTCTAAATCTAGATAATGAATCACATAATTAGATCTAGGTCTAGTCTCGAGTAAATCTAGATAATGAATCACATAATTAGATCTAGGTCTAGTCTAGAGTAAATCTAGATAATGAATTACATAATTGGATCTAGTCTAGAGTAAATATCTGATAATGAATTACATAACTAGATCTAGGCTAGGTCTAGAGTAAATCTAGATGAGCTAGATCATAAGGTCTAGATCTAGACTAGATTAAGTCTAGATCTAGACTAGATTAAATGTAGAATAATGAATTAGATATAGGTAAAGTCTAGAGTCTAGCTCTTATAAGTTTTAAAGACAAGTGTCCAAGATGCGCCTCAAACGGAAAATCAATTAGATCTAAATTTTATTTACAGTAATAAGTACACATTTTTAATTATTTAATATTTCTTAAACACTATCGTTTTATTTATTTTAGATGTAGCTAATATTATCTGATACTGTAAAATCTTTAACAAAATATCACTAAAATCTAGTATTTGGACTTAACAGACGCAAACTAGGACACCATTTGTAAACAAACGAAGTGTTGTCCACTGAAACGCCCCAAACGATGTAAAGTAAAATTTCAAAAAAATATATAATGAAAGATGTCAAAGAATGTTCATTTAAAATTATTATTTATGAAAACATTTTATTACTACATAAAAATCATTTAATCTTAATTGAAACTTTCCATGAATAAAGAAAACTTACTATACCCTGAACTCGTACTAGACGCTACACGTGACGTCATAATTTATGCATGGAAAACACCAACACGGGGTCCCATGGAACGCCTCAACGCCTAATCCAATTTACTTCTCAAAATAAAAAAAATGTAGATTATTTGTAATTCTTTCACACGTCTACTATTACATCAACATAATTGTTTTAAAAATAGAAACTTTTTGTTTAGTAACAGGCTTTAAAATTGATTAACTTTACGATTTAAGACTAAATTGTATTCAAGACGCTTCACGTGACGTCATGATTGAATGGTTAAAGCTAGTAACCTCGTACTAAAAAAGCACTTCGATTAGGATATTGCAATCAAACTTATTCGTAATAAGCTTAAATTTCAGTAGAATAATGAAATATCTACGTACCTGAAGGGTTGTCGCTCCACAAAAGACAGTTTAAATGAGATGTTTGTACAAGATTGCCGGCGATTGATCGTGTCGACGCTTGAGGCGCATCAATGGTTAATTGTGGGACATGCTATTGTTTCAGTACTCCTGTTAATTACTACGCTAGTATTTCCAGCGGAAACGGCACTTCTTTTGTTCTACACAATACCTGTGATGCTCAAAAGAGCTATCATTCATAAAAAAGTAGTGTCGTGGGAAAAATAATCCCATTCGTAACACACGCAGCACAGGCGCTTCATTTGGGACACCTCGACCTATTTTAAGCTCGTTATGCATGTTTAGAAAACTTTTAAGAAAAAAAAATACTTTTAAAGAAATCTTTCATGCTTGTTGTAACAGAAATGCAATGTTGAGCATATTATTTAAGTCTTGTTTACAATTCATAGAGGATTGTAATTCCGTATAAAGTGGGACACATCGCGATGCGCCTCAAACGCCTTTTTGTGACCGTATTTAATAATTATTTTGATAACCTTGAGAAAAACTAAATAATGACATTGAAATATGAGGATCTTGTTAACATATCCCAACAAAGATGAAAGTTTTATGCTCTTTGGTTTTAGTATGATATTAATTCAATCAAACCATGGTGTTCCATGTTACATCAAAAGCTGCCATTTTGGGTAGTAATTTCACGCATTTTTTACAATTTTAATATTTCCTTTGCACCTTATGAGCTCAAAATATCAAAATTTATAGATTAACCATTTCTTAATGCAATGTAATGTAAATTGTCACATTTGAATAACAATCTTATAAAATACAGACTTTTTAGTGAACGAACACCTACTTGTAACCAGTACTGGAGAAACACTCAGAGGTAATTTACATAAGATTTATATTAAAAAAAACACTAGATATCCAATTAATAGACTAATTGCAATATGAAATATTAAAATAATATATTAGTTTTAGTATTTTATAACATTGCAATATTGACATATTGACAATCTAGACTTTAGAAATAAAAATCTACACTTTAAGCCTAGAAATTAAAATTATAGATCTTGATCTAGTCTAAATCATGGCTGTCTGGTAGTGCGGTTTGCGGGCTGGACTGTCGTTTGGATTCATCGGTGGTCCCAGGTTCAAACCCTGCCCGCTCACATCCCCCGTCGTCCTACGGGAGGTTTGGACTACAACTCTGAAGGAACATCCGAAACATGTAAAACAACAAACATTCTAAACTAGACCATGAAATTCTAGATCTAGATTCTATAATGATTTTAATTAGAACTTAAATCTAGATCTAGTTTTAAAAATCTAGCTCTAGTGTAAAAAAAAATATCTAGATCTAGTGTAAAAAATCTAGATTAGATCTAAATCTAGCTATAATGTCTTTTTAAAATGTGAGTCACATTACAAGGTTTAATAAACATTACTATACCAAGTTGTTTTACTATTTAAAGAATTTATTCCATATGACGTCAAAGGAAAAAAATCCACTATGTCACACAACATAGTTAGACTTAAAAAATATCATCTATACGAGCAGCTTGTTAAGGGTTCATAGACTTTGGTGCACCGAGTAAGATCTTTTAGCATTTCATTTAAAGAATTAACTCCATATGACGTCAAAGGAAAAAATCCATTACGTCACACGTCCTAGTTAGACTAAAAAATGTAATCTATACGAGCAGCTTCTCGAGGGATCATAGAAATTGGTGCACCGAGTTTGTTCTTTTAGTATTTCATTTCATGGGCTAGTTAGACTTAATATATATATATATACATTGTAATAACTTAAGTGAGGCAACTCAACGAGGCACATGTATGTTTATTTACACGACATCACAAGTTCATAAAACATCATCTTTCTTAGGCAGTCTTTTCAGTTCAGCTCTCAACTTGGGCGGAAATCGTTCTCCTCTCTTCCTAATGTTGACATCCTTCTCAGACAAGTTTATCACAGTGTGCACCTTCTAGCTTAGATGTCGATGCGCATGGCGATGTTATAACAATATATATAAGGATTAAAGACGCTTTTTTTTTGTTTTGTCTGTCAGTCTGTCTGTCCGTCATGTTAATTGCGAGAAAAAAATCTAAATTTCCCTTCCGAAACATTGCATTAGTTTTAAGTTTCTATAATAGATTGTTCCTGATGTTTATATATTTATAGTGAGAGAAAATAAGAATTCCAGATTAATCAAATGCCGTAAATTAAATTTGTGGGATGGTCTGTTATGAAAATTAGATGTACCATAGCCTTATGGAGATTTTTTCAAACCATACTTTGGTGTTAGGAAGTTTTTGTCCTTAAAAATCGGAGCATAATATTAACGATAATTAGATTTTCTAACGTTTTAGCTAGAAAGTTAAATGTAGTGTAAGAGAGAAGTGCGATTTTACATAAATAGAGTTAAACTATTTTTCATAAAAAATCCGGAACAACCAATTTTCGTAAATGAGAAAATTATGTGTTTTATTTCTTAGAAGAGGGATTTCAAACATTTATTTGCGTTATTAGATTTTTCATATAAAATTCGGATCATTTTTATGCGACGATTTGTAAGAAAATTAAGGTAATGTAGGTCGATTTCTTTTTTGAAACAAAATCCAAAACATTCTTTACCGATTAAACAACTTTTATTATGTTTCGGCAAGAAAATTAAATGTAAAATAAGTCTAAAAAGTGATTTTCAATAATCTTTTCTAGTAAATTACTTTCTTATTTTAAAATCCTGAATAACCTATTGTCGATATTTTTGAAAAAAATAAAATTATTTGACATAAATTTGTTTTAAGTTAAAAATTGGGAACAATTGATATTGATAAATAAACTATAGTGACGTAGTGTCAAAGAATATAAGTGTAATATTAGTCAATTATGCGATTTCAAACAATCATTTGACATAATTTATTATTTATAAAACAATATCCGGAACAAATTTATAGTTAATGAAATATAAATCAATATAGATATTTTTTTTTAGCATTTATATGCTATTTACATTAAAAAACCGGAACAATATATTAAAGATCATGTGTTTCTTACAATGTTTAAGCATGGAAATAAAATCTAAAAGTTAGAAGAGCCACTAGTGTTATTTGTTAATAAAATTGTGATGGACAGACCGACCAACAGACAAAACACACAAAAATAATCTTCTTTTATTCGGATGGGGGCACTAAACAAAAAATAAATAAAATCTGTTTTTTTTAAAAAGTATAAGGAATTGGTTTAGCACCGCGTCATGTTGCGACGTTTCGCTACTGCACGAAAGTCGCTGCATAAAAAGTCCATTTTAAAAAATGTGCGTGATTTTTACATACAAAAACCATTATTAGATTTTATAAACAAACAGAAATGTTTTCTTTTAACTTTAACAGCTAGTTGACTAGAAAAAACATCTTTAACTATTATTTATATTTGTTGTAAACATTTCCTGTACATTTTATAAATATATTTGACTTAGTGATACTGAAAATGCATAAAAGTTTTCCTTCTTTGTTAGCATATTGTAACATTGCCTCCCTTAAATTTACGTAATTGTTTTAGAATTGGTGTATTTTTTTGAAAAAATCCGCTTGCATAATTAATTTTATAAATTAAACGGTTTGCTTTTAGAAAACCAAAAGTAGCCGTTGCACCTAAACTTTTCAAGCTGCATTTAATGATGAAATAATATTTTTCATATCTCTTCTAGTTTTCGAGATCTGAGTGTGACAGACGGACATTTTGCACAAACCTAATAGCGGCTTTTTCCCCTTACGAGGGCCGCTAAAAAAAAGAAAAAAATCTTCTTATTTGTTTTATAAAAGTCAAAGAAGAAGAATTCGATAAAAGTCAGTCTTGGCTTTTGATTTTATACAATAAAAAATAATGTCACAGAAAACAAGAAATAAATACCTGTGATTTTAAAGTCTCCAAGATAAGTATTCCTTTAGGCCCCTTACTACTTGATGCTAATATTACATTACTTTTGCTTCTTGGATTTATTACATTACTCTTGCTTCTTGGTTGTATTACATTTCCCTTGCTTCTTGGTTGTATTACATTTCCCTTGCTTTTTGGTGGTATTACTTTTCCTTTACTATTTGCTGGTATATCATTTCTCTTGCTGCTTGGTGGTATTTCATTACCCTATTTCAAAATATGTAAGCACTTTAGAAAAAAATGGTATTTCTAAGATTATAACCATGCAATAAATGTAGAAAATATCTAAACAAGTAGTAGGAAAGTGATCCTACAAAAGGTATAAAAATACAAATTCACTGGTCCTGGTTTTTTTCACAAATTTAAGTCAAACACGTACCTGCAACACAAGTCCCTCTGATTCATTGATGATCTGACTAGGCTGACTAATGTCACTAACACAACCATCATTGGAATACTAGAAACAAATATTGGTCTTTTAAAATGAATGAATCGTAGTTCTACAATGATCAGACATATACTAATACATGTAATTATATATATATAAGATAGCTAATTGGATTGTACAAAGTAAATAAAAACATTTCTGGCTATTAAGTACAACTATTTCAAAATATGAAATCATGTGGGCTATTTAAAATCAATTAAAATTGTGAATATAGTTTTACTGAATCCAAAATGTATACAAAAAGCTCTGGAAAAAAATTACAATTAAACAAACATGTATCATTTATATATATTTGTTTTTGAATCTTTGGTCAGTCTTTATTTAGAACTTATAGAAATATTGAGAAAACTACAGTAATTGTAAGTTACTTTACTAATTACCCATACTGTTTAAATTTTAATACCCAAGAAATGAAATATAACCAAAGTTTAAAAACAACAAATTTCATCGTTTACCTTTGAAAGCTCAGAAGGAATGTTTTGTGAGGAATTACTTGACGTTGTTCCAAAGTCTATTTCTGCTAAAACCTAGAATGAGAAATTTTTGTAACTTTACGATAGCATGTTAATTAAGATCAAACAACTGAATCTTAAGGAATAATTTTTTGATCCAAACGTAATATTTAAGCTGCCGCTCAGCAGGCGACCTGATTAGATTGTGACATAACTATCACCATTTACTATTCTTCTTTTCATGTCAGTGCTATTGTTATTCAGGGAGAATGAAAGTGTTTCTAGTTGTATGTGCTACTGTATTAGTGTGCATGCTAAGAACCAGTGTTTCAGAGCGAATGATAAATAATATGATTATCAATGATTTTAAGTACACACATAAACTGCAATGAGCCTATGAGCATACAGACAATAGGTAATAAATGTAGCCGTACAGGAGGAGCTCAAGTTAAAATGAGGACAATATGAAGATTTGCCTCACATTGTACTTACTAGGCAATGTTAGCTACTTGAATAATGGACAGACTAGATTGGTGCTCCAAACATTTCTACCTATTCCTTGAAAGCTCAATCCCACTACTTCGGTAGACTTGGATGCATTTTATTTGTATAGAGCAGATAGAACTATAGATAGTGGTAAAGCCAGCGGGAGGGCTGGCCGCATACAAACAACATTGGCATGCCAACTATCACAAATAAAACTAAGGTATGCCACTGATATTGAATTATGTACTTTTTCGTTGTCATTCTTCTTCATTATCGACTAATGTGTATGACTGATAATGAACTATTATGTAAAAATAAACTTAGACTTAAAGAGTTTACATAAATTAACTTCATACCAGTATTTGTTTACATACAACCCACAGCTAACAGAGGGGAAGCAACAGAAACATATATTAGACATCATAGAACATGAGGAGGCTGAAGAACCTGACTCTGACTCATTAAGGGTAACTTATAATCATCTGTCGTTAGCTAAACTTTTGCTGACATAGTTAAAATGTTTCTTGTGAAAAAAACAGAACTCTACTTGACTACAATTCAAAGCTCTAAAAAAACATTTCAGAAGTGGGAGGAGAAATTATGTGAACCAATTAGTTTTTACTATAATTTTTTTTGCATTTTTAGGATTCAAGTATATATTGTCAGTTATAGTCCCAAATTTTTTTTACGACAGAAAATTACTCGTATGAGTAAAGGTTGGAAAAAGATGACTAGGAAAATAATATTTGGGTTTAATTGTTACTCTTAAAATGAACTATTTCGTATGAATTTTTAATTTTCCAAAACAAAGTCTTTCTTAAAATAACTAAGAAAAATTTTTGTGCAATTACATAAACTCTGTCGCCATATTTGACTTTTCTGTTTCAAAATGTCATCTTTTCATCTGAAAAGGGGAAAGGGAGATAGAGTGAAAACGATAATTACGCAATCAATCAAACGTTAATCCTTTATATAATTTCTGCTATTGATTGCCTTTGGCAGTAAATAGGAGGTGAGGCAACTCTATAAAATAATTTAATTTATAGCATATAAATATAAATTATATTAGTGACAATTTTTTTTATTTTGTAATACGAAAAGAAAAAAGTATTGGTTTGTCAGGAGGGCGGAAGGGGATTGCATGTATCGCCCCTACCACCTGGCACAACCCTTTTTCATTTTATATTTACTAATGATGAAATTTGAGATCATAGTGTGTGCGACATAATATACAAATGGGTTAAAACATCAATCTGTAGCTCATATTATATAGATAAGACCCACCCCCCCCCCCCATTCAGAGGGCTAGAATGGGGAGGGCAGTAGAAGCAAGTGCCCCCCCCACCTCCTGAATCGGTTAAGATACCAGAAGTGTAGCGACATAATATAAAAATTATATTGTAATTCAACTAATTTTATTCACAATTTCTAATTAAAAGTAGGACTGTCCCCCCCCCCCCACTCAAAGAGTTTAGGTGGGAAGGGCAGTAAATGTATTCGCCCCTCCTACCCCGACCAATAGGCTAAAAGGGGAACGACATAATGATCATTTAAGTATCAATAACAAGTTTTAATTACACAGGTATTTAATTGATTCTGTTAACACGCTGTGATTTCTACAAATAAATAGGACCGCTCCTCCCCCCACTCAAAAGTTTATGGAGGGGGGAGGGGCAGGGTTGATGCCATCGCCATCCCACCAAATCGGCCAACATACTAGAGGGGGGGGGGACGAAATAATTTAAAGGAAGTAGGTTGAAATACAAATAAATAGTATATATTATTAACATACCTAATAAATTTGTATACCAATTGTGTAATTTCTTTACTAAAATTCATCTCCCCCCCCCCGATCTGCCAGTGGTTAACATCTGCCCTAACATAGCTGAAACCACCACAACTGTCAAATCTTGTATATATATATATATATATATATATATATATATCCAGTTCAATGAAAATATGATTCCTCATACTTAGATCTATTTTCAGAGTGACCAAATCTAAAAATGTATTCATGGTCATGAGATTACTTGATTGAAACTTACTCGAAGTCGCTCTCTTTTAAGAACAGCGCCTCTTATTTTTGCTGTTTTTGTTTGAGTTCCAACTGGTCCATTTGAAGTTTTGTCAAAGTCTAAATCAAGCCCCTTTCTGTTGTTACCGGAATCTAAAGCTGTGCATAGGTCTTTGTGTGGAAAGTTGAAATTACTAGGAATCGTTCCAGGAATCAAACTTAGCTTAACTTTTTTAATTTGTTCTTCTGGCAATAATATTGACCTTAAAAAAGATGGACGAGTTCTTAATTCAAAGTCAGTTTCATTGAAATGGTCACTACATAACGCAGCTGTAGAGCTAGGATTAAAATTAGCTCTCTTGGTTTTAATTATCCATTTTTTACGTAATACTGGATCTTTAGGAAACGTGAAGAAATGTTTACCGAAGGTTAAAGCACTATTCTTGCATCCATACGCACTACAGGTATTAACCATTGTTAATTAATATTTTGGGGTCCTGGCTCTAGATCTAGAAGTCAACTCATTTAGCTAGACTAGATCTTTATTTTCTATAGGCCGATTTAGTTAGATCTAGAGACACACTCGGGATAGATCTTAGTCAAGACATTCAACTATTGACGTCAGGACAAGTAAATAAAGAATTTTATCTAAAAATATGTGGGCCAGGCATACGGTACTTTAAAAAAAAAAAAAATACTAGTTTGATTTTAAAAAATACCCAGAAAAAAGGAAACGAAATCATGAGCTAGAGATCTATATAGACATAGATCTAGATCTCAATCTATCGGATTGGGTTTAGATCTAACACCCGTTGTATAGATTCTGTGTAGGCTGGAGATCTTTAGAAGAAAATTCTCAAAAATAAGTCTATAATAATAAGTTAAAATAAGAATGTCCCTTCAAAAGAATTAAGATCTAGATCTATGGAGACTTAGCTAAGTAAGAGGCATAGCTAGCCATGTGCAAGTGGTGCGTCCCGCACGGACATCAAGTGATGATAGGGACATCAAAATAAGGATAAATTAACTTTCTTAGTAAAAACAACACATTGTTCATACATGAACAAAGACTAACTAATTCATTTGAAAAGTTAATTACAAATTTAACTATTTAGCTAATTTATTAATCTCCCATGTTATTCTTACTGGCATTAAATGTACGCTGTAGACCAGCTCGAGTCATCTCTCAATGCAAAGCTTTTTTTCCCACCCACTTTCTTCTGAGGCACTTACGGTACTACATGTTGCTATTTCATTGTTTGCAGTTATGCTTGTTTCATCTAGATCTAGAGCTTATAAAGATAGGCCTACCTCTGGATCTAGATAATTGTCATAGTTTATTTTCATTTACTGATTCTTTTTAGTTTCAGTCATTTTGAAAAATAATTCACTGCTTCTTGTAAATTTGTATGACTACTGAGCATTGACAATGATATAAACATTTTTGATGCTAATTATCTGTTGTTTTTTCTTATATGTTTTATTTTTCAGCACTAACTCACCTCACCATCACCTATCCCTTAGTCTGTTGAATCGTTGGGGCACCACACAAGATTTGCCAACCGTCTTTCTCTTTCCTTTCTGTCCATATTCTTGGATAGAATTTCATTCAATGACAGCCTAGGCCTGTCCATCCTTTAATGTTATCTTTCCATCGATTCCTCTATTTTCCCTTTGTTTTTCATGGTACTGTTCCATCTGGAGAAAGGTCTTTTCGAGCCACGAGGGCCTTGTGATGTGGCCATAGAGTTTGAGTTTACGTTTCTTGACTGTGGTTAGCTGGTCATTGTGTGGTCCAATTACATATATCATTAACTAGTTAAATGTAATTCTTTATTGTAAGCAACACTATGGTCATTACTCAACACTGAAAAGTCTTATTGTTTGCTAGCTTAGACGGAGAAACTATCTAAGGTTAAAATAGTTGACGGTATGGAATCTATGTAAGTGTACAAATCTGATAATGCTACCTGGAAATTAACATATATTTCATTCCATTTCTCTCAAAGCAGAATCTGGCACTTAATGGGCAATACAAACAAGTTGAAGAAGAATTGAAAAGACCAAGGTAATTTCTCAGAGTTTGTGAAATTACTACCCAAGTATGATCCACATTATTAATGTCATTTTATTATCTGCTTGAACTATGGCAGGAATTCGACCTGCTGAAGCTGAAATCAATTCAGTAAATTTTTTTGGTACACTGAATTTATAAAAAAAATTCTAACTTCATCACACCACTAACATGTCCTCACCAAAACAAGCGGTTGGTTACAACCTAAATTCAAAGAGACATTGGCTAGTACAGATGAAAACTCTTCTACTAGGTCTAAAGCAGACGAATTGTAAGTTGCTATGCAGTCTTCATTTTCTTAACTACTTTGGGTTTTTGGCCCCTGTACCAACTGAAATAAAGGATGTGTAAGTATACATTAAAAAACAATGATTGTCTATTCAAGACTATGCATTTAAGCCAAAAGCATTAAAAACATTCTTAACTTGTAGTAAGGATGACATCAGTGGAGCAAGTTTTATCTTTTACGAAAGCATGTGCTTAGATCTGGTGATTAGCAGAACTTCAAAGGCCACAAGAAATTAAAGAATGCCAGATGAAAAACATGGAGAACAACTGAAGCAACAACAAATAAGTACAGACCTTCATCAACAGATGCCTGAGAAATATCCTAAAAATACACTGGTACGACAAAGTAGAAAACACCAAACTGTGGGAGATGAGTGGACAGAAAATATAGAAGTGCAAATCTTAGAGAGGAAGTGGAGATGAATTGGTCACACCCTTAGAAAAGATACCAGCAAAAGAGCTAGGCAGGCCTTAGAGTGGAACCCCAAGGGAACAAGACACAGAGGAAGACCAAAAAGGACATGGCTATGCAGTGTACTAGAAGAAGCCAAGAGGACCAGGAAGAGCTGGGAAACCATTAAAAAAACTAGCAAGAGACCGTGGAGAGTGGCATGCTTTTGCCAAGGCCATATGTTCCATGAGGAACCCAAAGGAATGATGATGATAATGATGAGATGAAAAAGTTAAAGATTCTGTATTAACACACAAGAAAGAGCTATGGATGGAAACTTTCTTGGACGGGATAATTCCAGAAATAATCAGCTGAGATGAGAACATCATGATACCAAAACTGACAAAAACTAATTTCATCTGCTTCAACAATTTGTCACTGTTTTTTGAGCTTCTGAATCAACGACCTGTTTGAGATCTTGAGTTTTATTTTTAAAAATACAAAACAATATATCAGCTAGATGATTCAGTTCTAAATATAGTCTTAATTTGCATATATATTTCTGACAATTGTGGTAAGTATGTTTATGTGCGAGCTAAGTTTTTTCAGATTTAAGTTAATCAGGAATTAATTGTAACTCACATTGGAAAATTTGCAGCTCACTAATTTTGCAATTGATGAAAAAAGTTATTGATATAATTACTGATAGTTTTGAGAACAAGAAAGCATGTAAGATTTATTTGTAGTAACTTTTTTGTTATGTTGATTTTTTGGTCAATCAGCAATAGTTTATCAATTAATAGACCTACACATTAGTTTAAAAAAAAGTATTTTCACTGTTTTATTTTATTGGTTTTTTTTTTGGGGGGGATAGGCATCATGAGGAGCTGCCTCACTGGGCATCATATACCCTAGCTATGCCACTGGATTCAGGCAACCCCTTCCATACAAGAGAAGAAAGGACAGTTAGTGTAAATTAGTCTGAAAGATCTAACAACATATATATAGGTTTTTTATAGATCTTTATCTAGCAAGATATTTCTTTTCTAATTTTTAAATCTAGAAAAGATCAGTGATGGGTAAACTTTTTTTTTTAGGAATGGGCCTAAAAACTATTAAAACTAATTTCGGTCAAAGATTTCAATCATCTTTCATTAGCTCAACACTTGCCAACATATATTCAATATGTTAATTGTCCCACAAGGCACGATAAAACCTTGGACATGTGTTATAGCAACATAAAAATGGCTTACACATCTCGATTGTTATTTCCGCTCGGAAAGTGAGACCACACAATGATCCATCTTACACCCATGTACAAACCGGTTTTTAAAACAACAAAAGCCAAAGTACAGTCCATCCAGTTATGGTCAGACAACACTGTTTTACAGCTAAAAAGTTGTCTGGAGCAAACAGATTAGGACATGTTTGTAAACAACTGCCCAGACAGATGAACTTATCACAACTGTTAATTTGTACATCCAGTTCTGTGAAAACATGATTGTACCAAAGAAGAAAATTAAAACATCCAGTTATAATAGACCCTGGATGACCAACTTTAAAAATATTAACATTCTGTCGTCATCGAGAAGTACATAGAAGTCTATTTATAAAGCGCTGGTTATCAGTGCGTATGTGTTTTTCGTGAGTGAATGATGTTCGTATGTGCATCTATATTGTTATTGTACAGTAGTTAGGCTGAGGTTGTCAATTGTAGTCAAACCAAATTTCCATTTGATTTGATCAATAAAAGTTATCTTACCTTATCATTTAAATTGTTATAAAATGAATTACAAGAAATTCAGTATATCAGATTTAAATGAAATTAAACAATCCATATATCATGTATTGTCTTTAATCTAGATTAGAATATAGATGGGCTTGGGTTGACCGATGGGTCCCAGATTATGAGATTAAAAAAAAAAAAATTGTTCTTAATGTTCAGTATTTCATAATCTGGATCTAATTGATCAGTAACATATTAGATCTTGTAGATTCATTAGACTGAGTCTAGTAAAAAGCTAATTATACCTTCCGTGCATTACGTTTCACTAGAGCCTTAGATTTTCTCTTTGAATTAGAGTATGTCTCAGTAGCATCATTTATTGAATTCTTTAGCCTGGAAATCCAATGTATAGTTGGTACTGCATCTGGTCTTAACTTTAATTTTTTTTCAAATCCCATTTCCACAGGCATGAAGTTAATGAAACAGCTTCTCTCAAAATGGTTTGAGCATAGGCAGGAATTAGCAAATGCCTTTGTAAAGTGTTTGCTTTTCAGCCTAACAAATTTTTCCCATTTTACCCTGAAACTTTTGTCTCTTGGAAAAAAATGAAATGTGACATTAATGTTTGTGTCAGCATACTTGTTGATTTTCTCTTTGTAATTGGAACTAGTGCAACAAACAAACACAAAATAGAGCAGTGAGATTCATAACAAACGAATATTCACATTTGAATAGGGTAACACCATTAGTAAAATCACTAAATTTAGAAAGCCTTCAGGACAGAAGACTCAAAAGTAAAGTAGCAATTATACATAAAACACTGAACCATAATCTTCAAATACAAAAACAAAATTTAATAAAATACTCTGAAAGACACAAAAATAAAGGCACATTCCTCGTCCCATATGCTAGGACAAATTTGTACAAATACTCCTTCTTCCCTAGTGCTATTAGAGCATGGAATGGGTTGCCTGAGCTAGCCAGAAAAACCAGTGACTTGGCAGAATTTAAGTCATTGGTTAATATGCATGACTAAATGCATGACGCGTAGGACGTAATCATCTTCTTTTTTGAAGTAACGTCTGTATTATATAAGATAAGATAAGATAACAAGCTGAAGAACAGTATTTCATGTTCTCCTTTAGTTTAAGTCTTTTTAAGTAGATTTTAGTAGATCTATAATCTATATAGATCTACTAGAGTCTTAATTATTTATTTATTAATATAGACTATTATCTATACGTCTATAGACTAGAGGTGTAGATCTAGAATTATAAATTATTTAAGAATATTATTTATAAACAAAGGCAGCTAGATTATTTATATAAATGATAAATGAAAAGAAAAAATCATGCTTGGACTTGGAGACTGGCAGTCAGTGAAAAAAAGAATAAAGTGATCTGCTAGGTTTATCAGTTAATTATTCAACGTAATTCAGTTATAGATCTAGATATAACTATTCTAACTACTGTGGTTTCAATAGTTTAGGAAAGTTACGTCACTTCATTCGAAACTAAAAAAAAATCTCGCATTACCCCGTTTTTGTTTTTAAATATAGATTTAAAGAATGAACTGTCTAATTTATTTAATATAAATGTTTCTGAGCATCTAAATTTAAAAAAATGATATAATTTTACTAACAACTCAAATTTAAAAAACTATCGGAGTTTTCCTTTGAATAAAATTTAGATATAACTTTCACTTTACACTGTTTGTACCAATGTCAAATCAGCAGACACAATCAGTGGTGAAACATAAAAATGAAAATTCGCAATATTATTATTTAAAAAAATGTAACTTGTATTAAAACTTTAATTTTTACTTGTGACTGAAATTGTTATTTTTAATTATTATTATAAGACATGTGTCGGGCCAGGTTAAACCTCTATGCAGGCCATTATTTGCCCATCACTGATGTAGATCTATACCGTTTAATCAAGATTTTTCATTTAAGTCTTTGGACACTATGCATGTCAGATACAGAGTACAGAGATAGTTAAATTGGTTGAACTCAATTCAAGATCTCAAATATTTTTTTTTTTAAGAAAAACTTTTTTGTTTAGTTTTTTTCTGGAATATGAAAAAAGAAATAATGACACTAGTCTATAATTCCTGGCTATAATATGTAGACCTAACTATTTTCAGTTCCTCAGACATCAGTAATTTTAAATTAGACCTGAAAAAGTTTCTAATTTCTTTGAATAGCTATTTTCAATGTAAGACCATAGATTTTCAACATGCTGTTATCTGCTGAGTATTGTGTGTTTGGGGGGGGGGGTAGCTTAATTTTAGTCCACCTTTTGTATTTTCTTTAAATTTCTTAAGTAAGTTTTCAGTGTTTCTTAAAATTAGTATTAAATCAAGATTTGTTTTTTAATGATTACTTAATTAGTATTTTATTGTTCATAGTATTTGTGAGATGACTTTCAATGTTATTCAAGAGGTCATCAATTGCTTGATTTTAATGTTGTGAGTATAGTACAATGTTTTTAAAAGCATTTTCATCAATCAATGATAGTAGCCTACTATTTGTAAAACTTGTAAGTAATAGTTGTTCATGTAAAATTCTGCACTCTCTTCAACTTTGAACAACAGGACACTGCCTTCTTTATTTTTAGATAAAAGTTATAATAAAAAGATAAATAGAGCAACCTATACGGGTATATTATTATTGTAGTAGTAATGAAGAGGTGAACAATAGTAGTCAAACTGAATTTTCATTTGTTTGAACCATGACAAGCTAGAGAATTAATACAATTTTTATAGGTACATTTATTAAGTTCATATCAGTGACTTAAGCAGTATCAAAACCAAGCTATATATATAGGCTGCTAAGATATATAATTTATAGACATCATAAATTACACAAATATAACAAACATTGTTACAATTTATTAAAAAAAAAATAAAGGTGATATCTTTGATTTTAATAGCTATAGAGGCATTTCACTGCTTAGCATAGTTGGAAGGCTTATGCAACAGTAATATTAAAACGACTGCAGATTTTGTTTGAACTAGTTAACGAGTTACAGAGTGGCTGTAACATACATACATCAAGAGCATAGATTTAACAGGTTTCACCTGTGCTGCCTGGGACATATGTGTGTATCTCTAGGGATCCTATCTCCAGTCAGGAAAGTTTGAATTTGGCCAATAGGCCTACACAAAGTATCAATATGATCTTTTGACACAGAGAAGACTAATTAATTAAACTTGGATATAATGTCCCCCGCATATGCCAAATGGAAGAGTTTGTGGAGAGAGTCAGACCCAAGGAATTTTAAGACTACCCTACAGAGATGTCTGCAAGCAGGATCATTTTCAGGAACAATGTTTTGTGCAAGAATAGTTTTAACTTTAGATTTACTTGAGATTGATGCAAGACCAATATGTTTGTTTGTAAAATGTTTTACATAATTCGGATGTTCCTTCAGAGTTGAAGATAGTTTACTTCCTAGTCCAAACCTCCCGCAGGACGACGGGGGATGGGAGCGGGCAGGGTTTGAACCCTCGACCGTCGATAAATCCGAACGACAGTCCAGCACGCAAACCGCACGACCAGGCAGCCATCCATATGTCTGATAAGACCAAGAATTAAATCATGAATAATAAACAGCCCATACATTTTAATATTATAATGCTTTTAAAGTTTACCATCATAATGTTATAGAGACATGTTTAGTAAAGAGTTCTATAGATTATAACAGGCTTAATTATAATATATTTTTAGACTAATGCTAATTGAAGTCTATATTGTCACTAAAAACAAATTTAATTTTAAAGTTAACTGCATTCCCCATTAATCTTCAAATCTAAAACTAGCCTTATTAATTTTAAAAGTTTACATCTTACCCTCTGGCGCTCTCTTTTTTCAAATGCTTTTCTGGGTCTTATGCTATCTTCAAAATCGTGGTTTGACAATAACTTTCTTTCACCCCCAGCAGTGTATAAATTATATTGAAATTTACTAGGCACAGTACCTGGGAGCAATCTAGGCAAAACAGATTTTATTCTCTCTTCCGGCATCAATATAGACCTTAGGAAAGAAGGTCGAGTTTTTAGCTCTAAGTCACTTTCCTTAAAGTGTTCACTGCAAAGAACTGCCAATTTACTTGGTCTAAAATTTTCTCGTCTGGTCTTAATTATCCATTGTTTTCGCAAATTATCATCATATGGGAAACGAAAAAAATGAATGCCTGGCGTCAGGCCGCTGTTTTTGCAGCCAAATGCGCTACAGTATTTAACCATATTTTAAAATTCTTTATATTCGATAAAAAGAGAATTTAAAGATGTGTGTTGATGCTTAATACTAACACATGTGAACTGTAACACAAGGTGTATCAAGTGGACTTAATAACGTTTAACGAAGGACTACAACGCAATGTACATGGTACTGTTGATGTTGACTGGATCTGGGTTGAGCTAGCTGACACTAACACACTTAGCCATAAAATCGGTAATTTCACCTAATTTCCACCCTCTGACGTCACGTTCCCGTGTAGTGAAGTACATAACACATCTCGAATGGCTACGAGATTTTATGTCATTTTTTGTGTCCTAAAACCATACATTAAAATGATAATATCTAAAATATAGCTTAAAAGTTACCTAAGATACTTATTATAGAGTTGTTTTTAAGCATTAAGTTACTGCTAACAAGTATTGAAACGGTTTGTGTTTTGACCCCGAAGCTCTGGACTTTTAACCAATCATTGCCAACTTTAAATGGATTTTTTTTTTTAAGATCTTTTTTTTTTTATTACGATATGGTCAATCACAATCATAACTATTAATAAATAAATAAACATTAAAAGACACTTGGTACAGCTTTAAGGTCATGGTCATATTGTTTTGTTAAAATAAGTGTTCTCTTAATCTGGTTTCGGGTGATCATTACTAGACTAGTTTCCAAACAAGATAACAATAATAGGGAAAGAACTTTATTGATTGCAAAAATCTTAACTAGTAAGTATTGTGTTGCACAAAAAAACAGCTCTTTTAGCATTATAAAACAAATAGTACGAATAACTTATTAACCTATTTCTTAGTCTGTTGGGGCACCACACATGATTGGTAGACGACCCCTCTTTTGTCTTGGCTAAAAAAAAATTGTCTCTCTCCCTCTTTCTTTTTTTTCCGTTCTCTCTCTCTCTCATTCTCTCTCTCTCTGTCTCTCTCAACCCCCCCCCCCCCCCCGACAACCTCGTACAAAATAGTTGAAGATAAACATCAATCACAACTATCTTTTATCCCTGTAAGATTTGTCCCTAGATCCTGACTGACGCCTTTTCCAGCAGAGAGCAAAAGCCAGAAGGCAAAAGAAGTCAACAAACTCAAACAAAGTTATGGCGCTGGACCCAACTAGGAGCCCCATGGAGCCGCCTATGTCACCTGTTGAAAATAAAATTATGTTCAGTTATATTTTATTCTTCTATAAAATGCAAACTTACTTTTTTTTTTCTTTGAGGAGGGGGGGGTCCTTGAAAATGTGCCTTAAAATGCATTTGATGAACGTTAAATTAATTAGAAGATCAAGCCACGATTTAGAGCCACATTCAACTGGCTTAAACCCTCATACATTCAATAGTGGGATGTTTGTTTAGGTGTTTAATTATCGTACATTTTAATTATTAAACATTGAATTACACCAACAAGCTAGGTAATCTGAAGACAATATGCTTTTACAGGCATAGAGTAAAATCTGGAATCCGTTTAATTGCCTGCTGATGAAAGAAACAGACCTGATCTTATGGAACAGTGGGCCGCCACCCCCACCCCCGCCCAACGGTCTGTTTTGAATTCAAAGACAAAAGTTCTGTTTGTTTGTAAAATGTTTTACATAATTCGGATGTTCCTTCAGAGTTGAAGATAGTTTACTTCCTAGTCCAAACCTCCCGCAGGACGACGGGGGATGGGAGCGGGCAGGGTTTGAACCCTCGACCGTCGATAAATCCGAACGACAGTCCAGCACGCAAACCGCACGACCAGGCAGCCATCTGTTCTATTTGCTTCGTAATTATACATTTATATTTATAAAAAAAGAATAATAAACTCATTTTAAAAAATAATAATTTCGGTTTTATCTAATTAAATTAGGTATTACTTATTACAAAATGCATATTTCACAGGATCGGTTCACAATGTTGTTTCGAAGATTTCAATACGTCTTCGCCAATGCTATTCTAGAGTCTTACCGTCTGTCTTATGCCAGATTTGTCAAACGTCTTTTGCTTGACGTACCAACATAAAGTGTTTTCCTTGGCATGAAAAGAAACAGGCCCTTTTTATAAGTTATCCAACTAACACCAGGATGATCTTACAACGATCAAGCCCATAAAAAAGTACATGCTATATTTAAGTATACCGGTATATAACAAAGTGTCCCCACGCTTCAGTTAACTTTTTATCTTTAAACTTGCGCTCTTCCTACTAGAACTAGTGCGTTACAGACTCCGTTACAGACCCCAGGATGCTTGAATGACCAACCGCTTTACTTTTCCCCAACTTAAGTCAGGTACCATCAGAACTGGGTGGACTGAGACGCCCTACAGACAGATCCCGAAATACAAAATTTCAGGATTCGAACCCGAGATCCCTGGTTCGTAAGCCAAGCACTTACTTCTCAGCTGCTCTACCTATAATCTATTATTTTCGCTGACCACTTCCAGTACCGATATATTTTTTTCTTACAGAAATGTATTATAGAAAATAACATTCATTCCATTAAATACATCGTATTTGAAGGGCTAAACAACTTACTCAATAACTTGACTGTATCGTATGCTACTTGCTGCTCTGTCACTGTGTAGCTTATGTCCGGAAAGAATATATCCAATAGAATGAAGTTTTTACTGTGGAAGATACACAATTTTTAAATATATGAAGGAAAGAGCCAATAGTGGTTCTCTATAACTGCCACGGTCGTGATACGAAATGAGAATCTAATAAATGTACACGAGTTAACTCTTCTACAAGTTTGGTATTTTAGTAAATGAATCAGTATGGGGATCAAACAGAAGGCAGGAGAGCCGCTGTTCTTCCACTTTTAACGTAGACTGATATATGCAGAGGATCCTAGTAATGGAATTCTACGTCACGTTCCGGTATTTAAAGACCGCATCACAAACAAATAGATTAGAGATAGAGTTACTAGAGCGATTGGACCCCACGATGACCTACTAACTATTGTAAAAAAAACAACAACGTTACTAAAACTCTATGGCCATATTACAAGGTCTTCGGGGCTTGCAAGAACCTTCCTGCAGGGAACTGTACCAGGAAAAAGAAGACGAGGCAGACAGAAAAAGCGAATGGAAGACAACATTAAAGGATGGACGGGCCTGCCATTGAAAGAGGTTCTAAGGCAAAAGACAGAGAAATGGAGAAAGACCGTCGACAAATCTTGTGTGGTGCCCCAAAGGCCCAACAGACTAAGGGGTAGGTGAAAATAGGAAGCTCTTTAACCGATTGGGAAAGGTGGCACTGGAGAGCGAGCATAACGGATGGTTCACGGATGCAGATGCCATACACAACAGTAGTAGAAAGAATGGCGAAAGTGCATAAATAAATTTTGACCCTGAGAGTTTTAAATTTTTATATTAACATTTACCTTTGAAAATTTAAGTCTATTTTGACTTGGATTCTCAAATCCGTCAAATCTGCCGTCAAAAAATCCACAAGCTTAAGCAGCTGATCATGCGCTGTTTTTATTTCTTTCAAGCTCGCCGTAAAATTGCGAAGTTGGGCGATATTGACACCAACTAGCTTAGTGAAATTGTTGAACGATATCCCAAGCTTCCCATTGCTCCATCCAAACACCGTATCCTCGGTTACACCCTGGATGTTCTCTATCAAACAGAACGACAATCCGTTAAGGGCACTGTCAAGATCTGAGATGCGGTCAGCCAGTTTACGGTCGGTGAAGTCCAATTCCTTTCGGGCAGCCTCACCTTCTAGTCCAAGAGTTAGATCTGCTAACACGAACTTGGAAGTGATATTCACAGACGTCAGATAGTTCGCTATACTTCTACTTAAATTGTAGTAAAAGTTTAAGGCGCCACTAGTTGGCGAGGCAAAAAGTTCCATCACTCCGGCAAGAGTGTCATTAATTGAGTGTAAAAGTTCATCGCACTTGAGTTTTGCGTTTTGAACCTCTGCCCTCTGAGTTTCTAGTTTTACCCATTGATTTTCTGATGTTCCTCCGTGTAAAAAGTCACTTGCTATTATGTAGTGCTGACACAAGGAGTTGAGCTTCTTCATTGTTGTCTTAATGGAATAAAGAAATTGAGAGCTGATTAAATGCTTGGTTCTTATGCATGGTCAAATAGAAATCTTTAATAAACAAAATTGTTTGTTTATCAGTAGGCCTACATATTTTTTTCATTGGTATTACTAGCAAATCCTGTTTGATGAGTTTAGTATTGGCAAATATAGGATCTACATTTTAATTATGTTGTAAAAATATTTAAAAGTTGGAACAATACAATCACTGTTGTTGCTCAGTCATTGGTTTGCAGTGCGTAGAATATGTATATAACTTGACTGATGTAGCCGTATTAAATTATTAACGAAATAAACGCTTCCTTTTATAATAATATAAATATTATATGAATATAAATGTTATTTATAAATACACAACTTAAAAAGGCATAAAGAATCTTGTGAAAAAAAAAGATGATATAATTTAGAAAGAATTTGAACTCATTACAAAAAAAAAAAGTTTTTACTGTCTCGCATCTCTGGTTAGTCTCGACTACAACTTGCACATCCGTACTCTTTTATTCCCCTTCAGTTAAATCACTAAATTTAGAAAGCCTTCAGGACAGAAGACGCAAAAGAAAGTAGCAATTAGACATACAACACTGAACCATAATCTTCAAATACAAAAACAAAATTTACTAAAATACTCAAAAAGACACAAAGATAAAGGCACATGCCTCATCCCATATGCTAGGACAAATTTGTACAAATGCTCCTTCTTCCCTAGTGCTATTAGAGCATGGAATGGGTTGCCTGAGCTAGCTAGGAAAACCAGTGACTTCGCAGAATTTAAGTCATTGGTTAATATGTATGACTGAATGCATGACGCGTAGGACGTAATCATCTTCTTTTTTGAAGTAACGCCTATATTATATAAGATAAGATTACGTCATACCGCTTCGTGGTTTCATCAAAAATTCCCCAGCCTACACAACCAAAACCATTCTCTCCCCTTTTCTTATGGCTTCCTCATAAACATGCCCACATGCTCCATAACAATCTCATTCTTTGGAAACTCATGTCATTTCGTGTGCATGTTTAAAACAAAACAAAAAGCAATTACCTTAATCATGGCAACAGATGTTCTCCCAGTGTCATAGGCCAGTGTGAGATAATCCATCATCTCGGAGAACAAGTCTCTGAACTTTTCATTATCAGCCTTGACCAGTTGTCTCCCTTGGACCACTTCGTTCATTGATGTGTTTGCCAGTTTATCCGATGTTACGTTTTCAGACTTTGGTCGAGAAACCCAAAATACTATTTTATAATTGCATTTTTTTTTAAGTTGTTGTATTAACTCTTTCTCTCCGTTATTATTTAACACGTTCTGATGGAATCAACGTTGGTATCGTCAGTTAGGAGAGAAAGAGTTAAAACACAGAAAAATAAAATTGTAAAGGAAAAATTATATTTCGTTTAATGTTTCTCTAATTTTCATTACTAAATATCTTAAAATCAAATTAAAATCTTATGTAAAACACTAACATTTCTTTAATAATGGTAACTGTGATAAAGACCGCATAACCAGTAGCACAGACTAAAAACTCAAAATACCTAGGTGTTATAATAAATGAAAAACTGTCATGGAATCCACATATTGATGAAACTATAAAAAAAATCCAACAAAGCATTAGGGTTTATTAAAAGAAATTTTTATAAATCAAATAAGAACATAAAACTAAAATGTTATTTAACCTTGGTTAGGCCAATAATAGAATATGCATCCACCGTGTGGGACCCCTCAACTCAAGAAAACATTAAGAAACTGGAACAAACACAAAATAGAGCAGTGAGATTCATAACAAATGAATATTCACATTTGACTAGGGTAACACCATTAGTAAAATCACTAAATTTAGAAAGCCTTCAGGACAGAAGACTCAAAAGTAAAGTAGCAATTATACATAAAACACTGAACCATAATCTTCAAATACAAAAACAAAATTTAATAAAATACTCTGAAAGACACAAAAATAAAGGCACATTCCTCGTCCCATATGCTAGGACAAATTTGTACAAATACTCCTTCTTCCCTAGTGCTATTAGAGCATGGAATGGGTTGCCTGAGCTAGCCAGAAAAACCAGTGACTTGGCAGAATTTAAGTCATTGGTTAATATGCATGACTAAATGCATGACGCGTAGGACGTAATCATCTTCTTTTTTGAAGTAACGTCTGTATTATATAAGATAAGATAACCGATATAATTAAAAGAAGTTTTAACACAGCAATTGGATCCCATGATGACCTGCTAATTACTGCCAAAAAAAGACAAACTAAAACTTTATGGCCATATCGCAAGGTCCCCAGGGCTCCCAAAGACCTTCCTTCAGGGAATGGTACTAGGAAAAAGAAGAGGCAGCCAATAGAAAAGAAATTCTAAGGCAAAAAACAACAACAACAGAGAAGTGGAGAAAATGGTCAACAGATCTTGCGTGGTGAACCAACGGTTCAACAGGTGAAGGTGTTGAACTGTGATAATTGCTTCGTGTATGTTACTGATGAAATCTTTCTGGTTGTTAAACATCCAAGTTTGATAGAAATTATTTCAAAGACAATATACACATAATGTATCTGAATGTAAGCTTAGATAAAAGCACTCATTTGTCAACAGAATCCTGTCTGTAAAAAAAAATAAAAATGGCCACATCGTATTGATTCTTCTTTAGAATATCAAATCAAAAGATATCGGCTAATTGTGAAATTGTTTAGACATTTCAATTTTTCATACATGTTTGAATCTACCCAGTCGACAAATGTAATAAAAAAATATCAACTATGATTGGGTCAAATTATACTCTAATACAGCGGTTCTCAACCTTTTGAGATTCAAGGACCACTTAAAAATGTGTGTCTCAGCCACGGACCACTACTAAAAATTTTGCTACTGGCGCACTAGAAATTTATATAGTTTTATAAAAAAAATATAAAGTTGATATTTAAAATCATTTATTATATATTTTAATAAATGTTTCAACCTTTTCATCCTTTTGTAATGAACAAATATCAGTCTTACTGCTAACAATAGTTCGGATTAGAAACAATGCTACATTTAATTTTAGTGCGAGCCTTGAGCTTGCAAATTTGAGCACAGCTTGTCTAAACGAGGTGTAATGCTTGAAAGACTCAGTCGGAGTTCATCTTCGACTTCAAGCCGTGAACGATATTTTGTTTTAATTGTAACCAGTGCAGAAAATCCACATTCACAAAGATATGATGTTGCAAAGGGTAAAATTATTTTGAAAGCTTTCTGAGACAGTTCTGGATACTCATGCGAAGCTTGTGTCCAAAACTTCATCAAGCTCACTCTCGGATGCATCATCTTGAACGTAGTATCACTGGTCAGTTCAATGAATTGGTTTAATTCCGATGGTGGTAAATTTAATGAATCAATGTGTGCAAGAAACGGACTGGAAACCCACGAAAAACTCTCAACGTTCAAACCACCAAAGTAGAAGTTAAATTGATCCAGCAATGATTGAACATGTTCAGAAATCAATTTCACCAACTCGGGCTTGTTGATTTCAGCATTTTCTGGTTTCTCGGTGAATTCATTCAATTGATCAAACATTTCAAAGTTACCCTGAAATAATCTTGTCTTCCACAGAGCAAGTTTTTTCGTAAAAGCAGACACTTTATCACTGAGGGTAATTAAGTTTGTGTGCTTCCCTTGCAGAGATGAATTGAGTTTATTCAGCTGTTCAAAAATGTCGGCCAAGTAAGCCAGAACAGCAACCCATGAATTTTCATTCAAATGAACAAGCTGTGAATTTTTACTAACAAGAAACTCTCGCACAGCATCACGTAATTCAAACAGTCTGTTAAACACTTTTCCCCTTGATAACCAGCGAACTTCAGTGTGCATCAGTAACTGCTCATGATCAAAATCCATATTCGAACATAATGAAGCTAAGAGACGAGAATTCAATGGATGAGCCTTGATGAAATTAACAATTTTTATGGCTTGATCAAAAATAGATTTCAAGTCCGCGTTCATTCTTTTACTCGCAAGACTTTCCCGATGAATCATACAGTGCGTAAATGTGGCAGTTGGCACATTAGAACGCACACGTTCCCACAAGCCTGTTCGTTTTCCAGTCATTGCTGCAGCACCATCCGTGCACACTCCGATACACCAGGACCATTCGATGCCAATGGCTGCCATAAAATTATCAAGGATAGCAAAAAGTTCTGCACTTGTTGTGTGACCTGGACAAGCTTTACAAAACAAAAAATCTTGATGAAATTAACAATTTTTATGGCCTGATCAAAAATAGATTTCAAGTCCGCGTTCATTCTTTTACTCGCAAGACTTTCCCGATGAATCATACAGTGCGTAAATGTGGCAGTTGGCACATTAGAACGCACACGTTCCCACAAGCCTGTTCGTTTTCCAGTCATTGCTGCAGCACCATCCGTGCACACTCCGATACACCAGGACCATTCGATGCCAATGGCTGCCATAAAATTATCAAGGATAGCAAAAAGTTCTGCACTTGTTGTGTGACCTGGACAAGCTTTACAAAACAAAAAATCTTCTTCAACTTCATCCATCCAGATATATCTGACATAAGCCATTAATTGGCCGGAAACATCCGTTGATTCGTCCAATTGAATAGCAAATTGTTTAGAATCTTGCAGCCTTGAAATCAACTGTTCTTCAACGTCAGCTGCCGCCAAAGCTATACGTCGTTGAATTGTGTCGTTTGAAAGTGGAATTGTTTTCTGTTTACTTGCCAAGGCATCACCAAACATCTCTCGACACATATCTATAGCAGCAGGCATTATCAGAGTTTCTGCAATTGTGTGAGGCTTTTTGGTCTGTGCAACTCGGATAGCCACTAAAAATGATGCTCTTAAAGCCTTCTCATTGACTTTAGTTGCTTGGAGTATGCAAGACTTCTGAATACCAAGTGAATGTTTCTTGCGCATAAAATATTCCAATGGTTTCTCCGAGCAGTCAGTATGATTCGTTTTAAGATGTCTTCGGAGTTTCGCAGGTTTCATCGCTTCATTTGCAAGAATTTGTGAACATATTACACACTGTGGTCTGGGTTGATTATTTACTAAGACGCATATAAACCCAAAGCGCAAATACTTTTCATCATACCGTCGTATGGGAGTTCGTCTTTTTTTCTCCGGAACTGCATTTGATTCACACTCAGGTTGTGAAGATGAGTCAGAGAAATCATCATCGTTGTCCTTATGTTCGGTTGCTTTCTTTATTAAAAATGTATCCATGTGTTCAATCAATTTAATTATTTTGATTAATTTTCAAATAAAAAAGCGTATTTTTGAATGTCAATATAAACGGGAAGACGCCAGGGCCCATCTGATTTCCGGTGTAACTAAAACTTAGAGTAAACATAAAATCGAAACGCACTTTTGCGCTATCACCATCTAGCGATTTAAAATCAATAATTTTAAAACTGACTTCATATATTCTTTTTCATGTCTTTAATTCTATTATTTTTCATATTTTTTTTTTTTTTTTTTTTAAAGCATGCAATTCGGGTTTTGCTCGCGGACCACCAGGCAAATGTCCGCGGACCACTAGTGGGCCGCGGACCACAGGTTGAGAACCGCTGCTCTAATACACAAAAGATCACCACTCACTAACATCGCACATTAACTGTTTTTCTAATGTAATAATTTGTTTATCTCCCTTTGCTTCATTACTTACCTGGTGTAATACAAAAGACAGTAGAGTGTCGTTACTGAGTGATTCGTTAGAGTTGGAAGCTGTTTCTTCGCCCCCAAAAGCTGCTAGACTTATGTTTAGAAGCTGAGATCTATTTAGAACATACAAATGGAATGATTCTGAAAGAGTAATGAAGAATAAATAATAAAGTAATCAGGAATAAACAAGGGAGTTGGGCCATAGTAGCCGTATTTCTTGTGTAGAGATTACACAAATTGCGAAAATAAATTAAATAAATTAACTTAAATCTTATTGGTGGCTGAGGGGTAAGATAAAGTGCTTGGCTTCCGAGCCGAGGGATCTTATCGAATTTCAGTGAAAGCTGGGATTTTTACGGTGCCCCTAAGTCCACCCAACTTTAATGGGCCAACCGTTGGAAACAGAAACAGACGACTTCTGAAAGGGGCACTTTAAAGAACACAAACATTGATATATAAAGCTAGTCTAATGTCGTGTCTATCATTTCCCAATCTAAAAGAATCAGAGACAACAAGTAATGACATCTATTAAATAACTTATCCCACCCAACCCCCATCTATTCTATCATGAACCAAGCATAGTAGTGTAATCCCCATATACGTCCCAAGCTTCAGCAATTAAAATACGCAAATACAAGTTTATAAGCTGTTACTCAGTGTTTAGGCACTTGGCTAGGTTTAGAGACGGCACTGTAGTAGACTGACTATGAACGCGACATTTGAGTGACGACATAGGTATTGGGTTAGAGGTTATTGATGTAGACTTTTAGGACCGTTACTGCTAGCCTCTTAAAGGGATAACATCATAATTCATAATTAGTTACTGACTCGACTGTGGCCCATTCTGTATTAAAGTTCGTTATTCTATTTTATCACAAGTGAACATAGTTACTATGCAATGATCCTTTTGTGACGATGTATGTTTCTCGTTCGCACTGGCACATGTAATGCGCAATATATAGGATACCCAAGCAAAAAAGCCTCTAGGATTGTTATCAAGGTACTTTAGAAATACACTAATCAACAACTCCCACATATATCCATTACAAAGCGAAGAAATCGCAATTTAAGAATGACATTTTGAAGAATAGCATTACGTAATGGATAAAAGATTTTCTTTGTGGCCCTAAAGATTTGAAAAAAAAAAAAACATTGTCTTTCGTCATGATCGGTGATCACCACTATTACTATAACACTGTGTGTCCAGCACAATGACCAACAGTGTTCAATGTTACAACACCGTTTTTTTTCATTATATTTAATGCGAGGTCTGTTTGTGATACGTCTGTGTGCATAGTTCCTCTATACTGTTAATCTAAATAGTATCTTCACTAGGGCTCCGCCTATGACCTGGTAGTAATTTGTCACATGGCCTATCACTCTGACTTATAAGTATCTGACTTGCTCACCTGGCCTTGAGTTCATTGATGACTGTGTTATAGAGATGAGTTCGTGTTGTATTGTCTGTAGTCCCACCTATCAACTGGACAATGTAAAGGATTTGTAATGAGAACAGATACACATCACTGATTGCACCACCTAAGTAAAGAATGCATAGAAATTATAGAAAATTTACATATGCACATTCATCCGTAACCAGTGGCGTCACTAGGGTCGGTGTCATCCGGTGTGGTAGGCTCGGGGTGTCACCCCCCCCCCTAGGAAAAATAATTTCTCCCTAAAAAAATAAATAACTTTTGTTTCTTTATGTTGAACACTAAGACTGCAAGTTAATTAATTGATGGAAACACACGAAAATGTTTTTTTAATCTATTTTAAAATGTCGTTGTTTTTTGTTGTTTTTTTTACATATCATTGTGTTGCATGTCGGATTGAAAAGCAGAAGTTTCAAAAACTACGACCTATCAGAACAAACAAATTAGCCAGGAGATTAAAATCCACCTATTCAATGCAATCATTGTCCCAAGGGTCACCTACGCTTCGAGACGTGGAAAAGAAACTGAGCAGTGATGGCTTAGAAGGATCCTACGAATATCATACCGAGATAATGTTACCAATAGAGAAATCCTTTTCCACACAGACATTCGCCGTCTAAGGGAAGTGGCGACTGAACGTCAATTAACATTTGTAAGACATATCATTAGACAAGACGACACACGTTTACCAAAGTCAGACTTAACATAAAAGCCGAAAAGAGGAAGGCAAAAACATGACCTTCCATGTCTAGCATGGCGGCACACCTTTTTAGAAGTTCTGAATTTCGTAGGCACCTGCTGGGATGTGACTGTAAAAGTCGCCTTACACTGATCTCTGTGGAGAGAGAGCTTGCAGCCCTATACGTCGAATGGCTCACGAGGGGCTTAAGTCTGTGTGTTTCTCAACATTTTACAAAAAAAATGTTACTTTCGCCACTCAAATGGTAAAATAAGATGTATGAGAGAGAGAGCCGTAAGTTTACTCACAGTTGTTCGGGGCGAAGCCCAGGCGCCTATTGTTTTTCTACATTTGTAAGCTTCAGAAACTCTTTCTTCTGACGTCTACAATTTATTATTTTTCTCATAGTAGGAAGATTAAATGTCAAATAAAATTAAATTAAAAAGGTTTGGGACATGTTGGTACATTGATGTTGAGAGACATTCAAGATAGCAATTTTTATTTTTAAAAGTTGCATTTTGGAAAAGTGCCTTTTTCCCATAAGGGTGTCACCCCCTGGTGAGTGTCACCCGGTGCGGCCCGCACTCTCGCACCCCCCTAGTGAAACCACTGTACGTAACTTATATAAGTAGAAAGACCGCCAAACAGACAAGAAAAAGGGTGGTTAATAGATTAAAATAGGTCTAACAAAAGGTCTAAGGTCTAGGTCTAACATATAACAACAAAAAGTCGTCGAAACCTATCCAATAAGTGATTTGTGTAAAAAAAAAAAACTTTTAGTCTGTAGTCAGAATATTTTATTTACAGTACGCATAGAAATGAAAACAAGCAAAAGCAAAATCTAAAAATACTTTTTAGAAAAGAGATTATATAAGGGAAAGAACTGCACTTTTACAGCCATATATATATATATATATAGATATATATATAGATATATATATATAGATATATATATATATATATACATATATATATATATATAAAGATATAGATATATATATATATATATATAGATATAGATATATATATATAGATATATATATATAGATATATATATATATAGATATATATAATTAAAATATAATATAGCACTAATTAATTAACTGAGTGGTTAATTTCTAAATGATTCATGTTTTGTTAGAGAATGAATAAGAGTGTGAAGTTTCAGCTTGATCCCAGAATGGTAAGTGGAATAAATAACGTCTTCAAAATGTGTACCAGACAGACAGACAGTGGGGTGATGTCATGTGACTAAGCTACTAGTTCGTAACAAAAGCCTACTTTTCAATCAAAGCCTAATGATGCGCAGAACGGGACACTGCTAGACTGCTCACAAACAACACGCATTTTTACCCAATGTTACTTTGCTCCAAGAATCTTTCTGTTCAACAACATATTCTTTGACTATTCCTTCCCGAGTCTCAAGTACATCTAGCCTGGTCTTGTAGATCTGGTTCGCTTTGTCGTTTACATCAGAGAGTGTCTGTTGAAATACATAATAGTTACAACAGATTCTTTAATACGTGTGAATCTGTAACGGACTCACTACTTTGAATACAATCATGGCCTATATACCAAAAAGCAGAGTAAATTAAGATATGCTCTATATACATTTTATTAATATTTAACAGAGTTTCAAAAGTTTGAATTATTTCGGTCTCATAAGTGATTTTTAAAATAGTTTTATATTAAAAGCTTATTTCAACTCACTCTGTCTGTCTGGCACAATTGTTGTACACGTCATTTCTTTTCAAGTTGAAATTTAGCACAATTATTTCTTGCACCTGACAAAACTACAATCAATTTTTTAAAAAAATTAACCAATAGGTCAATGTATTATTAGTAATTCATTTATAATCTGTTTAGCATCGAACAAGGGAAAGATTTGTATTTGACAGATGTGGTGGTATAAGTTGAGTTAGTCCCCTTTATTCTTTGTCTAGAGAATTAGGGCGTCGCATATAAATTTAAAATGTAACAATACATAGCTATGGACGCTTCTATTTTCATATGCACTTCGCTTAGTGAAGTGGTTAGTGAATTTGCTTGAGGAGGTTCGCGCAGTTGTGTTCGAATTTGTCTTAGAAATTTAAAAAAATATATATATATATTTAAAAAGTTATCACGGTAGCTTTAACACAGAAACCTTTTCTTTCTCCCCCCAACCCTCTCCAGGATGGCTGCCTGGTCATGCGGTTTGCGCGCTGGATTGTCGTTCAGATTTATCGATGGTCCCGAGTTCAAACTCTGCCCGCTCCCATCCCCCGTCGTCCTGCGGGAGGTTTGGACTAGGAAGTAATTATCTTCAACTCTGAAGGAATATCCGAAACAAGTCAAACATTTTACAATTTTTGAAACATTTTGAAACATTTCTCCTTTCCCAACGAGTCCAGACAAGTGATAGGATCATAGCGCATTGACAAAAGCTAAATGCATTGAAATTGCGCTAAACAAAAAACAATTGGTAAAAAATATTTCTACTGGCACAGATTTATTATTGTTAGTATATCTATTACAATTACACTTAATATACGCTTTATTTTTTTAAATATTTTTTTCGATTTCTTATTTTTTTATTTATTTTTTTTACTATTTTACAGCATCATTACTGAACCAGAAAAAAAGGTCTATAGCTAAGAAGCTAAAATTGTGCTATACCTAGCCAGATAAAAAAAAATACACCCTAACTTACCTTTTCAAATTCACTCAACAATTTAGGTATTTTCGTGACGTAGATTTCTTTCATGCCAGTCAAGAGTTCTGTCAAATTTCGGTATCTATCTTTCTTGTACACAGTATCAGGGCTAATATATTCATACAAATCCAGAGCTCTTCTGTATCGCGAAATAATCTTATCCATCTCACCTATATAACGATTAAGGATGATTAAATATCAATACTACCCTACACACTGTTACGATCATATAATAATCTTTTGAGAAACAAAAAAAAAAGTCTGATCAACAATTACATGGAAAAAAATGTGTCCTATGCTAGGACAAATTTGTACAAATACTCCTTCTTCCCTCGTTATATTAGAGCATTGAATCCTTTGCCTGAGTCAGCCAGGACCACCAGTGACTTGGCAGAGTTTAAGTCATAGATTAACATGCATAATTAGATTAACCCTAGGGACACGCGTAGGACGTAAGCACTTCAATTGTTGAAGTAACGTCTGTATTGAATTAGATAAGCTAAGATTCTTTAAACAAGTACTTACTTGACGGGACTTTACTGATGGCTTGTGTAGACAGAGCACCATAGGAATAGGAGACTTCTACTTTGTCAGATGTGCAAGGTGTGGAACAATCACAGAATTTATCCTCCAGGGCGTCATACTCTTCTGAAGTAGAAAGTAGAAAGTGAACACTTCGTAACGATGAAGCTTTGTAACTTTATATCATAAGGCACATAAGAACAGTGGCATAGCTAGGATGGGGGGGGGGAGGTGGAGAATTTGAAAATCCCACCGGGTCCCCCACTTGAGGGGTGCCCCCCCCAAATGAGTGTTCAAATTTGTTTTTTTTACATTAAATATTAAATATTACGCAAACGCTAGGGGCCTCCAAATAGGTCAAGCACACGGGACTCCAAATGATGGCGAATTCCTAGCTATGCTACCGTATAAGAATTTATTATTATTACAATGCCTCTACTCAGGTCGCACATTCGGAGTGGGCAAAAACCTTCTGAGAAAAGGGTGGGCACGGTTCTAACGATTTTTCATGAAAGTGAACAGACTAGGACAACATATGTTTCGGAAAATAAAAGTATGAATTAGCGAAACCCTGCCCATGTGGAGCATCACCAGAGAATGCTGACCATGTCCTACAAAGATGCGTACTTTATCAAGAGGTCCGAACACGATTCTGGCCCCAAAACCTTCCTAGAGAACAAAAGCTATTAGGAGAACTGCCTGATCTGGAAACCACTGCGCGGTTCATCTCAGATCTAGGATTACAGATCTGAACCCTCCGACATGTACTATGAGAACGAAGAAGAAAAAACAATTTATATTGTTGAGAAAAGAATTTCTAGCTCGTTGGCCACACTGGGAAAACTCTAGTTAATATTTCAAAGTAAAAAATAATATATTAAAATTAAATTTGGCTACTGAACTAGAAAATATTGATCTTGAAGAGCCTATTATTTCAAGAGTTTTAATAAATTAAGGGATAAGCCAGGGTAAAATATGTTCTTTTTTTTTTTAAAGCTAACATTAGTTCGTGATTGAGAGCAAATTAATCACTCTATAAGTTGTAAAATAGGAGGTATTGTCTTTTGTAAAAAAAAAAAAAAGTACTTTCCTTATTTATAACTTTATACAATCATAAAATAAATACAAGACCTTTCCTAGCAAACACAAGCACATTTTTTTTACTTAAACTCTTGCCTGTTACTTTACCTTTCCATCTCATTATGTCACACGGTGACGTAGCTAGGGTGGGGGGGGGGGAGAATTTGAAAATCCCCCCGGGTCCCCACTTGAGGGGGGGGGGGGCAAACGAGTGTTTTTTACATTAACTATTACGCAAAATGCAGGGGCCCCCAAAGAGGTCAAGCCCCCAAATTATGGCAAATTCCTAGCCTCGCCCCTGCTTTCGCATCTTTCTCTTCTCACATTGTCTAGACCAGTGTTTCCCAAACTTTTTTCCTTAACGGAACACTTCGCGCAACCTGAGTATTTAGCGGAACACTTTGCTTATTTTTTTAGAGAGATGAGATTTATTCACGTGGTGGCCTGCTAGTTAATTATTGCAGTAGTTCCTGGAACACAGTTTGGGAAACACTGGCCTAGATTCTAGATCTAACTCCTTTGAACTTCATCCTTCATACAATCTATTTTTTTATTTGGTCGAAACAAAAGTGTTTTTACTAAAAGACTAAATCTAAGTAGGCTAATACTAATTCTACTAATAATAACCACCCATCGACTAAATTTTACTATCGTATTTTTGCGCATATAACCCGCATACGCATATACCCCGCACAAATGGCAAAATAAATAGAAACAAAATCACACAACCCGCACTATTATATACCAGGCATTGCGCACAGCGTGACTTGCAGTAAAAACTTGTCATATTTGATTGCTGGTATATCAAAGATTCTCGGTCGCATCGGTATTGTTTATTATCTGAAGGTTTATAATGAGATGTGCATAAATCTTTCCAATATACCTTTCACAACCGCACAGCGAACTGTAGGAGGTATATACACCCACAGGTATGTCCTTAGTTTCCGTTATGCTGTATTTATGAGTAAAATCAATTTTGTAAACCCCGCACCTTTGTATACCTTTGTGAAAACTCGTGTAACCCGCGGGTTATATACGCGGCACTACGGTACATGTACAGACTCACTTTGAGCACTCCTGAGACACAACATGTACTGTCTGAAGGTACACACTGGAGTCTCTAGACAATGGTATTAAATACTTGTTAATCAACTGCATTATCTATAAAACATTGTAAAGTACACCTATGACATATACTATAGGCTATGCATTGAATAAATTTACTTCTAATAATGTAGCCAGCGGCGTTGCTGGAGATGGCATCGGGCAAAACCAAACAGAGGTGACAACATTAAAATGCTTTTGTAAAAAAAACAGACAACGTTTAATTTTACAACTCTTTATCTTATCCCATTTCAGGGGCGGACTGGCTATACAGGGTTTTGGGCTAAAGGTGGGCCGGTACCCAAATCGTAACTATGGAATGTATGAAATAGTTAAAGGTTTTGTAATATTATCTTATAAAAGTAGCACTCTGAGCGTCGTGTTTGATAAAAAAATCTTTTACAGACAATACAGTGTAATACTTATATAATGTAACACATTTTCCTCAATAATATAATAGCCTATATATCCGTAGACAGTTCCAATAGTAGGCTTCGTCCTTTTACTTTTAGTAGGGCCTACACACTTAGCGATTAAAAAGCAGCATAAGGTCTATAAGGGCATATGCCCAGTGTTCACAATATGCGATACATTATCAAAGTTAACATAATGACTTTGAGGACAGGCAGACCTAGAAATGGATGTCCATCCTATGGTATAGATATACAATTTATGGGCCGGATGGTGTAGAAATGCCCGAGCCGATTATGACACCCAGTCCGCCCCTGTTCCTTAGGAATGTATAGTTTTTATAATCTATTTTTTGTTTAATTTTTTATATAAATTAAAGTAAGTTCTAAAACATAGCATAATTTAATTCTATAAGTTCAATTTTGTGTTGTCTTTAAGTTACCTTACAGTATAATTTAAAATAATATAAACAATCCCGTGTTATCTTCGGTTTATTTTTTTTTTAAAGAAAAATGTTTGTTGTCATTAGTTACCGCTATAACGCCTCGGAAGTGACGTTGTACACATAACAAGTAAAGAGTATTCTAAAGTGCACCTACTCCCAGGCATGAAATAATCTCTGCACCCACAACGTTTCAAGACGAACTCCACGTAGCACTCAATCTTACAAGCTGGCATGGAGTAGGAATACGTCTGGTTGGGCACATGCACCATGGCGCCATCTTTACAATCGTCGTAGGGATAACTAAGTCGAGACTCCTGGAGAGAGCAGACGTCTGGCAATTTAAATATACGTTCAAAATGAAGTGTTTTTTTTTAAATTGGCACCATGCTCGATTGCACCCTGTCCAGTATACTAAATAGTTCATACAAAAAGCAAAATATGAATAATACTTAAAAAAGGGTAGTTTTTTTTTACTGAGGGAAGAGCACCGCTGTCATATCTTTTATTATTGCACTGTTTATCTTCCCTTTTCTATGTTTAAACAAATTTAATAAATTATCATTGATTGTTTCATTTTTAAAATGGATTCTTGTGTTGTCAGGAACAATGTAAAATTGTGTAAAATTTCTGCTGGATCCAAGAATGGGAACAGGGAGAAAAAAGTGTACAAGAATTCATCCAGGCAGAGAAAGAAACGGAATGAGTTAATATTGGCTTTGTAACAAAAATACTAGCTCAAGTTGTTCAACGAAGCTTTGGGGAAAGACCTTGGCCAATTGTTGTGTAAAAAAATAATTCGCCGTCCAGAAGAAGAAAAATATTCCAAAAAATATTCGAAAGAAGGATAAAGAATTAATTTAGTTTTAGAAATGTTTTTTTTTAGAAAAGACAATTGATGAAAGAACGAGACGAGATATAGGGGTTCATTGTAGATTTTTTTAGTGCACAGTTCATTGTTGGAAACTGCTAATGACGTCCTACTGTCAGTCAAAATACAATATTGTATTAATAGTAGGGGTGGGTGTGATAACATGGCACCAAAGAGCGAAAGGCCTTCTCGACTAAGGCCACCGGCTAGGGCGGAAGAGTCCCAAGATGAGTAACGGCCACTTCAGGACCAAGCCGAACCACCTAATTGGAGGTACTCGGCTGTGGTCAAGCATGGAGAGCGATGGACGCCGACCTCGTTACATCGAATTGAGAAGAAGAGAAAGTGTTTATATAAGCTAGTTGTGGTACCTACCTTTTTTAATTTGAGAGCCACTGAAGCATGGCTGCCTGCCGCCACGGATTGACCCAGTTGTCGCACCAGAGGGTACTCACGTCTGTTATGTACCAGGAGGTGGATGCCAGAGGCCACGTGAGGACCAAGCATTCGTTCATATTCCTCAATGTTGATAGTCAAATGTAGACCATGGGATGTGCCTGGAAATTACAGTTTGTTCTTTTTTTTTTACATTAAGAATCAGAGTTTTTTTTTTTTTTTTTTTTATGGGGGGGGGTTCTTGTTTTTAGCCTTAGGGCGCAGTGGCTGAGTGGTTAAGCGCTTGGCTTCCGAACCTGGGGTCCTGGATTCGAATCTCGATGAAGACTGGGATTTTGAATCTCGGGAATTTTAGGACGCCCCTGTGTTCACTGAACTCTAAAGGGTACCTGTCGTTAGTTGGGGAAAGTAAAGGCTGTTGGTCGTTGTGTTGGCCACATGACACCCTGCTAATTATCCTTTGGACAAAGAAACAGGTGACCTTGACATCATCTGCTTTATACTTATGTGTCGCCCGCTGTTGTATCAGTCTACGTTTGCTGATTAGTCACAGAGGATTTGGGCACCGCTGCCATTACTGAAATGGTCTGTGGGGCTTGCTGCTTTTGGCGGTTAGGTTTGTTGCCTCGAGTGGCGTTGTTGCAGTCACGGTGGGGCTTGGTTTGTCTAGTTATGACGAGGCTTGCGTGCTTGGAGTTGCAGTTTGGTCAGAATGGGGGAACTTTACTATTTCACGTCAACAGTAGCAAGTATCGCTAGTTCTAGTTTCATGCCGTTGAAGCAGCATAATAGCAGAGTGCTTTAAATCATAGAGTTCGCATAGACAGTCCAGAGCTAACAATTTTTGGTGTACCTCGTCACGTGATTGTTTTTTCAAGCGTGCACTTACCTGGTGTATCTAATGACAGGGAGCGGTGGGAGGCCGGCCCGTTGAACGAGTAACACAGACCATGGTCAGTGATGATGCTGGTAAAATTCTCTGGGCCACAAGTTTCAGCGGCGTTCCATTTACACCTGAATAAAGCGCGGGAAAAAAATTTTGTAGACCGACTAGATTCACAATGCTTACGCAGTGTGGGAAGTGTGGCTGAGTGGCTTAAAACGCTAGGCTGACTATTAATGGGAAAGAGTTCGAATCCTGTGTTTACTGAAAACGGAAAAAAAAATCTCTTAGCCTACCAGCCCCCCCCCCCAAATTTTACAAATGATTTTGGACAATATCGCAAGAGCAGGGCATATTTTAAAATATTTCATTTGTTCTCTTATTTATTGGATAGGAGGCGCAGTGGCTGGATGGTAAAGAACTTGGCCTCCGAACCAGGCGGTCTCGAGTTCAAATCCTGGTGAAGACTGGTAGTTTTTTTTTTTTTTCGATATCTTTAATGCGACTCTTGAGTCCAAACAGCTCTAATGGTTACCTGAAGTTAGTTAGGTAAAAGTGGTGGTTTTTTTTTAATCTGCTTGCATATATCATTTAAAAAATTAAATGGTTCACTTTCAGAAAAGAAAAAAAATTAGTCATTGAATCAGAACTTTGAATCATCTAAATTAACATGATGTCCAATTATCATTTTCTCTTCTAGTTTCTGTAGATCTAAATGGGACGGGTGGACAGACAGACAGACCACACAAAACTATTCCCCTTTCGGGGGCCGCTAAAAAGCATTTATCAATGCTAAAATCCAGCCGCATCGACATAAACACAAGAAACAAGTATTAAAACCCAAGAGCAACAAAGCTTAAAATTCAAGACACTAACGCCAAAATCATATGATTGATGTCATTGCCAGCCCAAAGGTTCAACTCGTCCAGGCGTAGCTGCGTCAGTCCAACTTGAATCAAGCCTTCCATTGTCAGCGAGGAGCTAAACAAGTTGTTGATGGTGCTGTAGAACTTCAAGTCGTCTGCTGCTGAGATTCTGAGGAATAGAAACAGAAGTAAAACAAGCAAAATAAAAACATATATACTTTTTAAAAAAAACAACACAAAGCTTGTTTTAATCTGTATCAATTAGTTAGGATCAGTCATGTAATTAAATCTGTAATACATCTAGGTCAGTGGTTCCCTTTTGCCATGTGTTCTGGTTTTCGGTAGCTGCTTAACTTGCAAATTTTTGCAAATTCATCGACATTTTTTACAACTAATTTCTATCTGTAGTGAGTTGAAAAGTGAAAAAGTGATTTAAAGCTAAATACTAAATTATAGAGATAATCTTTTTTTTTGTTTGTAGGTATATATTTCGTTGCTATGGATATTATGTTTCAAATAGGAATGTGTTTTTCTATGAAGTAGTGCTTCAAACATTAAATATTAATTAATTTATTTATTTGCCTTAATTAAGTAAAGTTTTTGCAAAGAGCAGTTTCTCGTGTATTTCTTGATCTTTTAATTGTTGCTCCAATATTGAATCCGCGAAGATGTTATCACTAACAGGAGAAGGGGCGAAGGTGAGTAACTGTCACCTAAACCAATAAGGTTCGAGCATGAAGGGCTTATTAGCCTTGACTGGCTACCCACCTAGCAGAAGTAAAACTGAATTCAAAACTCTTCTACCTTGTGGGTCAACCCAAAGTAAAAATAAGCCTTATGCAGTTTGAAGCGCACATCACTACACCCTGTCAGAGCCTGTGACTCTGCTGATCCCAAACTTTATAGATGTCGTTTGCAAAGAATTACAATAGAAGCTTTTAATTTTATAACTCGTGTCACCGAAGTAACCTTGAACTGTATAGTTGCTTAAAGAAATTATTTTAATAGAGGGGGGGGGGATTTCAAATTAAATACTACGCCATTGCCATGTAATCTTGCCATTCACGTAGAGTCAAAAATACATTTTTGGGACCCCCAACTCAAGAAAACATTAAGAAACTAGAACAGACACAAAATAGAGCAGTGAGATTTATAACAAACGAATATTCACATTTGACTAGAGTAACACCCTTAGTAAAATCACTAAATTTAGAAAGCCTTCAGGTCAGAAGACTCAAAAGTAAAGTAGCAACTATACATAAAACACTGAACCATAATCTTCAAATACAAAAACAAAATTTACTAAAATACTCAGAAAGACACAAAGATAAAGGCACATTCCTCGTCCCATTTGCTAGGACAAACTTGTGCAAATACTCCTTCTTCCTTAGTGCTATTAGAGCATGGAATGCGTTGCCTGAGCTAGCCAGGAAAACCAGTGACTTAGAGGAATTTAAGTCATTGGTTAATATGCATGACTAAATGCATGACGCGTTGGACGTAATCATCTTCACGTCTGTATTATATAAGATAAGAAGATAAGATACATTGCTCTAGACCAGGGGTTCTCAACCTGTGGATCGCGACCCCTTTGGGGGTCGATTGACGATTTGCCAGGGGTCGCCTAAGATCCTCGAAAAAATGGATTGTTATTTTCTACTCTTCTATTGCTGTGTGTGTGTGTGTGCGGGGGGGGGGGGTGTCGCGTCAGACTGGGGGATTGTAAAAAGAGGTCGCCGAGACTAAAAATTTGAGAACCGCTGCTCTAGACGATGATATAAATGCCTTTGCTGCACAGAAATTACTACTAGAGGCAATAGAAATTAAGATTTGTCACTTGTGCATTATCTAAACAAAGTATTATTCAACAAAAGAGTCTTAATGATTTTTCATGTTCTTTTTACTTATGTACTGTATACTGTATATATACTGTGTATATACCAATTGGAGTTTAGACATATACTTATTAAGTAAATTATCTCATGTCATGATGTCGAATGTCAAAATGCAGGGGCCCCTAAGAAGTCAAGCCCCCCCCCCCCTCCCGGCCCGCAATTCCCTAGCTAAGTCACTGGATCCAATCGCTCTAGTAGCCCTGTTTCTAATGACGTTTTTGGTGCGGTCTTCAGATGTGACCAAAAAGCTCACAATTGGAATAACATTTATAAGAAATCTAGCTATTAAAGTAACTCTATAATAATAAGGCCTGTCTTTGAGTCCGAAGATTCATGAGAAATGCAGTATTTCCCGTGGCTATTCAGTCCCAGCTGTGACATACATATTTTGCCCATCCAACAGTAACTATATAAATTGCATTCAAATTCTTACAATAGAAATGGTCAGGACAACACAAACGACACTTGCCTAAATGCGTTTTCATTACAAATGGTGACAGTTGGAAACTCCAGAGAACCCAAAGATATCGCCTCCTTATTAACCGTCTTTGGATTGCTTATGAAATATAAGACTTGTTGGCGAACTTGAAGAGCAAAGGCAACCAGGCAAGCCACGATCATAAGTGACCAGATAAATCTGTGGAAAAAAGCGTTTGGAAACCAAAAAGCAACTATCTATCTACAACATAAAACAAATTCAAAGATATGGCTTTTGAAAAATATTCATCACCAGCTTGGTTAAAAACAATTGGTATTCTAAAGTTTTTAACATTAAAAAAATATTAATGATATCTTCTTACCCTAAAATTCCAGGTCTTTTGTGTGGCTTCATATTCAAAATAGTTTCATTAACTTCTGCAACAACTTGTGAGCTTCCGGTGGGAATTTGCCCTCTGTTCCTCATGATGTAGTGAAATATGCCTATCAATGTGCTACCATTCTTTTAAATACTTAAAGACCTATCCACACAATCTACTGCACGCCTAATACATATGATGAAATATTTACAGCTCCAGAGTTAAACAAATGTTTTCAGATATAATTTAACTTCTAAAGAGAACGCATAAAGACTACACTGTGCCAGAAGGTGTTCAAGTCTTATAAACTGCAATTTTACAACGATGATTTCACTCGGCATACTGCATACCAGAAACGCGCCCATTGGCTGGCATTTTTCCCATACGTACCCGCTTCTTAATTTGTATTAGAGTAGGTCATGGCTAACCACCAGGCCACAAGATGATCACATAACGAGATTAATTAACTAAGTAAATACGGCCATGTTGAATCACGTTCACATGGGCTGAGTTTGTTTAAGTTTCAAAGAGAGTAGCTCTCTCATGGACCATCATTAATTTTTCAGGTAAAATCACTAGATAGTGTCAGTACAAGCGATACCCGTGCGATAGTACAGCTATTTTTTTGGTCTGCAATCAAAACATACAAAAGAAAATGTTCGCACGTGACATCAATAAGTATTTAGGTGTTTTATCTGCTGGTTGCTTTGTAAATGATGACAGACCCAACGTTAAAGTGCACATTATCTCTAAGAGAGAAGAATTGTGATTTAGCATTTTCTCGCCTAATGATTTGTTTGTACAATTGTTTTTATAAAGGGCGTACTAGCTGAGTTATAAAGAGCGTTTTAGATGAGTTATAAAGGTCGTTTTAGATGAGCTATAAAGGGCGTACTAGCTGAGTTATGAAGGGCGTCTTACTGAGTTATAAAGCACCTATGGGTATCGGGTTCCAATCTCCGCAAAAAAAAATTGGATTTTAAACTTTGGGATTTTTTTTTTTAGATCTTTCCTTCGTGAGCCCAACTCTGACGTTATCTGGGTTTAAGTAAAAGAGGATGCTGGGTTGTTATACTGGTCACATGATAACCTCGTCAACCGTTGGCCACAGAAACAGGTGATCTTTACAATCCTTTGCCCTATATATAGCAAATTCGAAAAGAGGTCATTTACTTTTTTTCTCATCCGATCTTTCAGGTAAAAGAAATGATTGTGCAAAAGTTCAGCTTGATTCGAGATTGGGTATGAGAGAAATGACGCGTACAAACATTTTACCAAGACAGACAGACAGACAGACAGAGTTGATATAATCTTTGTAAAAGTAAGCTCGCTACATCGCAGAACTAGCAATGACACTTTCGCTATTTTATTTTCTACGTATCAAGTACGACAACTGGTTTCAAATGCTGAGATGATTTGTTCGAAAGCGTCCATGGTGACATCGATTTATTGATTATTTACTAAATAGAGCTGTTTAAATTCTTTATTGCCGCTTTTGAAAGAATCGTGCGGGGGCGAAATCAAAATGAACGCTTATTCTAACTTGTGTTAAGCTGTTTGCAGAAACAGGACCATAGCGCTCTGAGTTAACTTCAGCTGTATAGAGAAGTAAAGAGAGCTTAATAGTTAATGTACATGTCTGCAGAATGGAAGGCCGCAGCATCCCTAAGCGACTCCTGCATGGCCGATTAAGGGAAGGAAAGCGCTCGCAAGATGGTCAAAGAAAGAGCTTCAGGGACACCCTCAAAGCTTCTCTGAAAGCCTTCAGCATTGACCCAGCCACCTGGGAGACAGAGGCACATGACAGAGCATCATGGCGTCGCGCTGTGAAAACTGGGGCACATGTTGCTGAGGAAAAGAGAACCACGCTGGCAGAAGAAAAACGCCAGAGAAGAAAAGCAAGGCCAATGACACTAGCTCCAGGCTGGAATAACCTGCCCAGTGTGCAGCCGAACATTCCGGGCACATATAGGTCTCACCAGCCACACGAGGAGGCATAAAGCCCTAAGCCCCACTGAAAGAAAAAGACATCATCGAACCTTGAAGGACATGTTTAAAATGTATCTTCGCCTTCATTCCATCGAGGGTTAGAGAGTCGGCATGCGTGCGTCTTGTCCCGCATGGTTGGGCGACGTAGAGAAATATATATACAGATTTTCATTGACTTTCATGTTAATTGCGTACTAGATGATGTTAAAACTGTCTTTATCTCAGAAATGTTTTATTCGAGATATGAAGTTTGGTCTAAGGTCAACTGAGTTTGCTATGCTCTAAACCAGCGGTTCTCAACCTTTTATGCTCGGCGACCCCTTTTTACAAACTCCCCCCCCCCACTCTGTTGCGATTCCTTCCACACACACACACATGCAGATATAGAAGAATAGACAATAACAATCCATATTTTCGATGGTCTTAGGCGACCCCTGGTAAATCGTCAATCGACCCCCAAAGGGGTCGCGATCCACAGGCTGAGAACCCCTGCTCTAAACGGTTACCTGGCATTAGCTTAGAAAAAAGGGGAGACAATGAAGCATTGTATTTTTCCCATAATGCCATAGTTAACCTTTGGTTTAGACGCAGATTACTGCTAGAACTCTGTGCTCATTGTATTGAGATGTAGATGATGCAGTATTTAGGTATGTTAAGCAGTGAGACATAAACAATAACTAGTTCGATCTTATGGTCGAATTACAACACACACTTATGGAATAATCTTAAAGGTGCATAACTGAGTTTTTACTTTGTTTTAAGCGTAAATAAGCTGTGTTTCCTTGCATTGGAAAGTGATTTTCATCTATAAAGGTATTAAAATAATAAAATTAGTAACATTTTTGTCCCTTTAAGCTGAAAAACAGAATGAGTCTGTAATAACACAGGATTAAAGTTTCCAAACGCTGCCAAGAAGCACTTACAAAGCCATGATCAGAATTGGCTCAATACTATGCTAATTTCAAAGTTCATTTGATCAATGAATTCATGAATGGCACTATTCAAAGATGGCAAGTAGATAAAAAACAAAATTGGGTAATGAACTTCCTGTGAGACATTAGGTCGGGTTGATTATTATTAATCATTATTGTAATAATTAGTGTCCGAAATTTGTTTTTACTTTTGCTATAAATATTACGCCATTATCTCATGTCGAATGTCAAAAAGCAGGGGCGCCTCAACAGGTCAAGCCCACCGGGTGTCCTTATTCCTAGCTACGCCACTGGTTATACAGATATCTCCAGTTTTATTGTTTCACCGCTAGTATGCAGTTTGAATTTGTTTACCGCTATTAATGCATCATGATTTGGGCGCATTTTTTTTATTCACGCTGTATAGTCTACATCTATCTATCTATATAATTCTCTTCGTCGCCCAACCACGCGGGACACGACGCACGCACGCCGACTCTCTAGTCCTTGATGAAAAAGTCATGGAAAGATAACTCTTTTATTTAAACAAGTCGGACTAGAGTTACCCCACGTAACTTTCGCGGCGACAGAGAGCGCGGCTCAGAAAAAAAAAGGGGGGGGGGGGAGGAGAACAAGTAATCTTCTTTATATATATAATTCTCTAGGTCGCCCAACCATATTTTAGCCGTTGCCATGACAATGAATAAAGCACAAGTCCAAACGTTCAAAAAGATATGCCTGTATCTTCCAAAACCTGCTTTCAGTCATGGACAATTGTATATGTTGCTCTCTCCAGAGTTCCTTTTTTTCATTCACTCACAGCCGTTTGCACAAACCCACCCCATTTGGACAGCTGCGTCTTTCATGAAATGTCCATCCGTCACTTAATAGCGCGTATGCTACGACGCGGGTCGACTAGTAATATTTAATTTAGACTATTACAGCCAGTAATTCGCTGATGCGTTTCATCAATGAAGCTGTAAGCCCAGCTTTAGTTTGTCAAGTTTATTAAGTTGTACAGCTTTCTCCTCCTTTCTGCGGTCCGTTAGGGAGGCAATTGTCTGGAGACCCCATACAACACATCATTTATTCAAGAGAAACAAAGTAAAAGTTCCACGAGGATGTTATGTGGTCAGCACAACGACCAAACGCCTTCATTCTAAAGGGTTTTTAATCAAGTTCTAAAATCTGTTACTTTTGTGTACTTTTAATTTGGCACTCCTCCCGAGACAGTTTTATCTTCATCAATGGCCCCCCCCCTCCTCCTAAAAGCCGTTACTAAATGATTCTGTTCAACCCCCCCCCTCCACTTACTAGTTAATGTCACATTTTTCTACATTACAACATGAGTAGGGGCTTTCCCTTTTTACTTTCCAAGTCTATTTTTAGTTAGCGTAAAGAAATCAATCAAACGTGAAGAATCTTAGATGACTTGAAAGATTAGTGTGACGAGGTCACGTGATACACATCCTGCGACGCGTTATCAGTCTTTGTTCACCTTGTGATGTAAAATATAGCACATTTATTCGATATTTGAACAAACTTGGAAGCTCTAAATATAGTCAAAACAAGGATCGTTTAGGCAATGAGGCCTTCTTCAGCTACCCAAAAGGAAAAAGACAAAAACAATTGTACACAAAATAGGTTAGCTTGAGGTAACCTATTTGTCTGATCAGATGTTATTGTAGACTAGCGGGGTAGAAAGAAAATGTTGGCGTAAAAGCGCGGGAAATCTTGAAGAGTTTTTGCTCAATTATTGAATCTTCATCTTAATTTTTTGTTATCTGAGTTGGCAGTTGATTCTTAAAAATGGATAGTACCTGACAATAGAAATTTTCACCCTACGTCACTACGGCAGTACAATATTGTGTGTTTTGGAGATTATGATTGTTACATGGGTGTATACTAGCAGATCATAACCTATCGGGGACGAATGATAAAGAGCTTAGCTTTCAAAACGAGAGGTCATCAGTGTATTGAATGTATTGATGGAGGTCCACTCTGATTGGTCATCAGTGTTGTAGCTATGAACGATTATGAATGTAAAGACACTAAAGTTCATGACATTATTACACTTATTACTACAGTCACCAGAAATCTTGTAACTATACCATATCCAGGTACGTTTGGATGTAGGTCGACTTGAGCAGGCTTAACTGGTTTTTGTCGAGCCAAAGTAACCTGTGTGGCCGTATGCAATCTCTCTCTCTCTCTCTCTCTCTCTCGGTCTCTCTCTCTCTCTCTCAATACGTTGTCATGCATCATAGACGTTTAAAACAACACAAACAATAACACACCATCAACTGATTTTTTATTCTTCAACTAGTTCAATATTGCATCTTTTTTTTAGCATGTTAAAATGTTTAGATTTCAGGACTTAGTTTTCATAGGAATTTCATATTGCTTTACTAATGGTAAGTTAACAATTTTGTTTAAATTTTTTTTATTTTTCAATTTTATAAAAATAAACAAAACTGTAAATAGTTTATTAGAAAAGGATAGCGATAAACGTAGCAGAGTGTACGTTAAGTAAGATAGATAGGCTAGATAGATAGATAGATAGATAGATAGATAGATAGATAGATAGATAGATAGATAGATAGATTTCACAAGATAATAAAAATGAAACAATTTCAACCCCTCTCAAGCCATGGAGTGGAACACTGGGCCAGATTTCGTATACAGAACTGACGTGACTGAGGGACAAAATTTAACGTTTCAGTGCCAGCGTACAGGTTATTGGCACGTGACTTTAATTGGACACCGATTAAAAACTGTTTCTACGAGAGATTATAAGTCTCAAGGACCGTGGAACTATTACCCAGACAGTAAGTTCTTCTTTGTTCTAAACAAGTTAGGCAGTGATTCATCAGAAGCAATGTATAGCATATAGCTTTCTATAATGTGTATATGTTTCTATCAACGCAATATATATATATATATATTATTCGGGACATTAACCAATACATACATACATAAATGCATACATACATACATAAATACATACATACATACATGTATACATACATATATACTCTTAACAATTAGATTTATATATTAGATTACTCAGAATGGTGGCTCTTGCAAATTGACGGACTATCAATTGCCTTTCAGAATACTTCGCTGAATGGATACCTCCTTCTAACAGTGTTCTCCATGTGTACAATGTTGGTAGAGATGTATATTCCATTGGGTGTACATATACAGTCTGGATTATAGGTGGGTAAAAACAAAATATTTTTTTTTACAAGATGTAGTACCAAAATGACTTTTAATTATTATATCAATCATATTATAAACGTCATTGTCTTAGGCAGAGACTGAGCCTTTTTTTGTTGAGTAGTGTTCGACCCATCTGGGCATCTGTTTGCTCTTGCCTGTGACGATTGCTCCAGTGTTTGGATTGAAGAGGTGCTGACTGGTTTTGGTCCGATAGCCGATGTTGTCACCCATTTCTCTGATGTTTGGGTTGCAAGCTCAATACTTTCACAAAGCTCCACCCATTATTCAGTTCTCCCTTCTGTCTTCTGCACTAAGGCTATAACTCCTTTCAAAGCAAAGCTGCCTGGTCGTGCGGTTTGCGCGCTGGACGGTCGTTCGGATTTATCGACGGTCGAGGGTTCAAACCCTGCCCGCTCCCATCCCCCGTCGTCCTGGGGGAGGTTCGGACTAGGAAGATAAACTATCTTCAACTCTAAAGGAACATCCAAAACATGTAAAACATTTTTTTTTTACAAGCTGAACAACATACTTTTAAAAAAAAACAAAGCTTATACGAAGTGTAATCGTATCAATTAGTTTGCATCAGTCATGTAAGTAAATTAGTAATAGATCTAGACTAACAGCACAATAAATCTGTGCGATTAATAATAATTTACCAGTTGTTTTTGTTTAGGGCTATTTCATCCTTTCAGCTTTCTCACTACGCTTATCTCGACCAGTTGGGGCAATGGGGGATGGGGAGAGAAAGAAAGAGTGACCTGGGTGGATTTTACCGTAACCGATTTTTTAAAAGCATTTACGAAAACAAAAAGGTGAACGACCTGAGTTCGAACTCTTGGCCCACGCCTCCTGGGACAGACGTGCTAACCACTCTGCTAGTGAGGTAGTTATGAGTAGTGAAGATTGTATAGTTATATATTGTTGGTTTCATTTTAGAGCGGTGGTCTTTAAAGGGGACTAATTCAGCTTAGGCCACCATTTCAGTCAAGTAAAATGTTTTTCCCTTGTTTGATGATATATACTGCACTCCTCCCTAATCTTCAGACTCGATGACAAACCTTATTATTATACTATATACACATTTTGCATCAACTCACTCCGTCTGTCTGTCTGTCTAGTAAAAGTTATGTACACGTTATTTCTCCCACACCCATTCTCGGATCAAGTTGAAACTTCGGAAAATTATTTACTGGCATAGACAAGACACGAATCAATAGAAAAGTAATCAATTAGTCAATTAAAAACTGGTAATTAATTATTTTGTTTGATACCAACAAGGGAAACTGATACTTGAGTATTCACAGATATGGCTAAATTTGATGGGCTTAGTCCTTTTTAGTGATTGTTGACGCTGTTTCTCTCTCACGCATTCTCCAATCAAGTTGATACTTTAAACAATTATATATTGTACTTAACAAAACATGTATCATTTAAAAAAAACATTCAAGAAGTCAATTAATTATTTGTAATTAATTATTTTGTGTGAAATCGAATAAGGGAAATAGCTATTACATTATTGATATATAGAGATGTCTGCACGCGAGACATGAGAGCCACAGGCACCAGCGAAAGTATGTGGGAAAACATAGCCAAAGACCGGAGTGCATGGAGACAGACTGTGCGTGCTGGGACAACCCTTGCTGAGAACAAAAGAATTGAAGCGGACTTATTTAAGAGGGAAAAAAAGAAAGCTGCCCTGTCCACTAGCCCTGAATCAGAGGCATACACATGTATGAATTGTGGCAAAGTCTGCTGTTCTAGAATTGGCTTGACTAGCCACACCAGATTCTGCCCCGTCTCAAGATTAAGCCAAAACCAGTGACTCATTTGGGCGCATCCATTGCCTTTCGAGACAAAAGGAGCCATATATATATATAGTTTCAAGGGCGGAGTTCTTCCCCTTTAGATAAGCATTGTTTTTTTTTTTTTCTGATTTTTTTTTTACTTTGCTTATTTTAAATTTCAGGTAAATGGCCAGATAATTCTGTGAGTATTAATTTGACAGATTATGAAATTACCCCTTTTCTTACTGTCTCGCCCAAATCGAACGTGACGTTTATGTGTAGTTCTGACATCGACCTGCAGAAACCGTTAATTTTATACAAGAATGACAGAAGGAACGTATTGAAAACCTCGACGTCTGGCGCACTAAACATCACTATGACCCATTTCCAGTGTGGCACATCTTTTGTTGTTGGCTGTTCTAAGGAAGGGTACACATTGCCAGGACGTACTATGCAAGTGAACGTTGAATGTAAGTAATACTTCTGTATTGTCTAAACACATTAAACACACACACACAATATTCGTAGCTGTTTAGTGTTCTTTGTACGTTGAAGCCAGAGGAAGCAAATGATAGCATCTTGAAGAGCATTTATGAATTTAATGCTTGAAGGCGTACTGCGTTCAAAACCAAGGGATCTCGGGCACTGGCGTCACGGGGTCGCTGTCACCCGGTGCGGTAAGATCAAGGTGTAACCCCCCCCCCCCCAAGAAAAAAAAATCTCCGCCTAAAAAAAAACAACTTTTTTTTTCTGTATGTTGAATAATAAAACTGTAAGGTAATTAATTGATTGGTATTCGATTCTATTTTTTTTTTCGCCCTAGTTCAGATTTTGTAGCAAGAAAAGCCTCTAATTGCCACGTCGTTACATTGCACTGGTTTTTAAATCAACAGATTTTTGTATGTTTTGTTGTTTGGTTTTTTTTTGTTAATTTCTCGACAAATAAAAATGTTTTTGTGTTAAATTTACTATAAGTCGAAAAATAAAACCAAATTATTTACAACACTACTCTTTGTAAATTACATCATAAAATACTCTAGCAGCTGACAGTTTTGTTGTAGCTTTAAAATGTCAGAAAATACATTCCTCACATTAGTTTGCAAACACTTCATGTGTCCAAAGCGGAAACAATTTATATAGAAACACGAAAAATTAAAAAAGATGTTTTCTAAAATTAAAATCTATGAAATCTATAATTTCTCGTTCTATTTATTTCTTGTTCTGCTTCATTATTGCAAGTATATGAATTATTTCTATTGATTCTTGTGTTGTCAGGTAAAAGAAATAATTGTTCAACTTCAGCTCGATTCGAGACTGGGTTACTGTGGCATTTTACGTCTCGAGAGACGATCTTTTCCCTTTTGTGTGACTTAAGAGGCCAATCCTTGATACACAGCTGCTATTGCAGGTTGTTCATATATAACCACCAGGCGCCGTTACATTATATCAAAAGTGAATACATTAATTTAAAATTTACAATTATTTGAGAAACATTGAGATGAACAATTTTTTAAGAAAATATTAAATATAATTAAGGAAAAGGTTTTAAATTATGCGAGTGTTTCTCAGCTGCTTCCAAAAAAAGGCAAATCAAGCACTGAACAGGTTTGCGTCCTTCGAAAAATCGTCGAGCAAAGCCTAAAATACCAACAAAGGATGTTGATCAGTTTTGTAGATCAACGAAAGAAGTTTGATAGGTCTGGAAAATAGCAAGTCAGTGCTCCAGAGTTACACCAGCTGGCGCAGATAGGAGGTAGAGGAGGAAGATTCTGTATAGAAAGAGGAGCCCTTGTTAGAGAGATTGACAAAACAATCCACCTTTTTTACCTAGAGAATTTAGCGACATGTCTAAAGCAAATCAAGCTGTTGATAGCTGTCATAGAAATATATTAAACAGGCTGCAGTCAGGTTCAAATGGTATATATCAAACCGATTTGAATTAAGCAGACGACATAGCATTACTTTGAAATACAATTAAATGACGGATAAATACGCCCTCAAAGGTATGCATATTGAGTGTAGGTTACCCAAAATCTCATTAAGATTGGTCAAACAGAACAAATAGAAATGTTAACCTTTTTAAGCACTGTTATCACAATAAATGAAGTTACATATCAAGGTGTTGCATGTCGTATTGGAAATCAGGAGCCGTCTTTCAAAAAGTTAGCCTGAAAATTGAAATCCACATACTCAATACAATCATTGTCCCAACGGTCATATACGCTTCTAGACATGGAAGATTGAAAGAGGCTGAGCAGTGATGGCATAGATGGACCCTACGAATATCATACCGAGATAATGTTACCAATAGAGAAATCCTTTTCTACACAGACATTCGCCGTCTAAATGAAGTGGCAACTGAACGTCGATTGACATTTGTGAGACATCATTAGACAAGACGACACACGTTTACCAAAGTCAGACTTGACATGAAAGTCGAAAAGAGAAACGCAAAAAAAATGACGTCACACCTTTTTAGAAGGCAAGTGGCTGTGAAAGTCGCGTAAGACTGATTTCTGGGGAGAGAGCTTACAGCCCTATGCGTCGAATGGCGCGCGAGGGGCTTATGTCTATGTGTTTCTCAACATTTTACAATTAAAAATGTTACGCTCGCCACTCTAATCATGAGATAAAATGTTTGGGGGTCGCTTTAAGCTTACTTTGAGTTGTCCGGGGAGAAGGACCGTGCCCAAAGCGTTTTTCTACATGCACTAAATGTGTAGGTCACAGCTGGGTCTGCGTATCCACGGGAAATATTGTACTCCTCATTAATCTTCCGACTCGATGACAAGCCTTAATATTATCATTTAATTAAAACACTGAACATGAGACTTACGAAAAAGACTCATATTTCAGAAGAGCGTTTCATCAGGTTTTTAATTTAAAAAATTACCTCATTTCATTTCAGGCCTAGTTCGACTCACAGTCACAAGTGACCTGGACGATGTCCATGGACTCATCTCTCCCAGGGCGACCCTTACTCTAGCCTGCGCCTCGGACATGCCACGTTTGCTGATATTATACAGAGATACCGTCAGCAATGTCCTTAGAACCTCAAGCTCAGATTCATTGAACTATACCATGAGTGATTTAGAATGTGGATCATCATTTCTTGCTGGCTGCTACGCACCACGTACGTCATTACTACACAGCCGAACAACAGTTTATGTGCGAGATTGTAAGTAAAAATCTAGACAATCAAGGGAGAGCACTGATTCGAAGTTGTAGTATTGTTAAAATAAAATAGTTAATAAAACGCTATTAAAAGTTGAGTGTTACATACGAAAATATGTCTCAGTTCTCCTGACTGAACTTTGGGCTTTTGTACAATCCCTTTATTTTATTGTTGAGTTTTACAGTAAAAGCTAATCACTGCAATCTTCTGTGTCTACACTTTGATTTATCAGCAATGAAATTTAACATTTAAAAGTATTTTAAAAATAATTAGATAAAAAGGCATTATTAAAGTTCAAATATAATAAAATATTTTAAAAAATGATTTAAGAATTATTATTATTATTTATTAGGCTATACAACCCATAACACCATCAGCTGGTCGAACTTACGAATTTTTATTTATTCGGCCAGCGAGCAGTGTCTACCTTTGCTATTATATATCGGTATGTTTGTTGAATGTTTAAATCGTGCCGTAAGGGAAATAACTTAAATTTGGATTCTACAGTGCTAAAGAGAACACAAAAATTATTTTAATATTTATTATCAAACTTTGATTACAAATACTTCCCTACTCTGTACACCATATACACATAAAAGCTAGCTATTTATTGCGTTCATCTATGAAAGCCTTCCATTTCTTATAATATATTTTTACCGTTTAAGAACACATTTTTGGTGTAGCCATCCTTATCGTAACTCTTTTAGAAGGTCAAGGCTTCAGCCTCTACCTCAGATATCTTCCATAATTTTGTTTTCCAAGCTAACATTGGCATATAGTTGCATTGTGTTTCCATCTGTAGCCATCCATATCGTAACTCTTTTAGAAGGTCAAGGCTTCAGCCTCTACCTCAGAAATCTTCCATAACTTTGTTTTCCAAGCTAACATTGGCATATAGTTGCATTGTGTTTCCATCTGTAGCCAACCATATCGTAACTCTTTTAGAAGGTCAAGGCTTCAGCCTCTACCTCAGAAATCTTCAATAACTTTGTTTTCCAAGCTAACATTGGCATATAGTTGCATTGTGTTTCCATCTGTAGCCATCCATATCGTAACTCTTTTAGAAGGTCAAGGCTTCAGCCTCTACCTCAGAAATCTTCAATAACTTTGTTTTCCAAGCTAACATTGGCATATAGTTGCATTGTGTTTTCAACAGCGCCATTTTCAGGACTTGGTTAATGCTAAATGTTACCACTACTTTAGTTTTCTGGGCTAAATTTTCTGCTAACAATGTCCCTTGACGCTTGAATTTGGCGGTCTGTCCTCTTCACGCCTTGTTGGAAAGTCTACACAGCGCCGGTTGAGGGCTGATAATACTAATCTAACACTACATGTCATACGTAACGCAAAAACCACGTTTGTATTCATGCGTTCAGTTTTCGATTACCAAACTTAATATACTGTGAGGGCAGGTGCCAATAGATATATGAGACTCATATGACACGTAACTTGTGAGCCGGTTCGTATATAATGCCAGGGCCGATTTCGACACCCAATCCGACTCTGGTTCGTACCCTGCCAGATCCTTATTTTGCTATATAAAATTAAATTAAATATACAAGTTTAATGTGTGGAATACATGCAACATTGTCTCTAATTTACATAACAACATGAATAGCAAGATAACATGGCATTGGCTTTATGTTTAATGTGAAAAAAAAATAATTGGACACTCTTTCGTTGGACCCTCAAGTGGGCAACTAACATTAGTTGGGAAAAAAAGTAAAGGCGGTTGGTCATTGTGCTGGCCACATGACACCCTTGTCAACCGTAGGCCACAGAAACAGATGACCTTTACATCATCTGCCCTAAAGACCACAAGGTCTGAAAGTGAGGGCCCAAAGGGGGGGGGGGACTTTCAAATTGAAGACCTCTTTTCTTATCCTAGCTACGCCACTGCCTTGTCGTGCCTTTATATATTTATAATATGTATACCTCATTTATTGTTTCAACACTAAGCTTCGCCTTTGCATTTTGTTTTCAGGCGAAGCAGGAGATCTTGATTTTAAGCTCAACAATAACGTGACCTTTAACCCGGACTGTTTGCATAATAATGTCAACGTCTTCTGTCGCTACAGCGGAAGCCAGTGGTTCTTACACTATGTTTACATCCAGTATCAGGGAGTGGAGAAGGTTCTCTATTACTCATACGACTGCATCAACTACAGCTTCACCTTCGACTACAAAAACTTCAACGACTATTTTTATCCAGACCTCCAGGTGCCAGGTTCACTGACCTTCACTCTGGGATGTGGACTTCGAAAATTACCGGCAAAGAACCAGAGCTACACTTTACAGTTTCTAAATTGTGAGTAGAATTATTTCACTAAATAGTAAACAAGTAAAATATACCGTTTCAAACCTTGCTTCTATGGGGCAATTGATGTCAAGGGAATCTGTTACCGTGGCCTCTTCTACTAGTTTTATTAGTAAAATAATACATTTCTTGTGCTCAATAGCTTTTGTACAAGGGAAACATTCATGCAATGTTAAAGGGGTGTTCGGGAGAAGATTTCATTGCTTTCTTTGCAAAAGAAATTTAAAATATATTTGTATATACTTTTGTTCAAACTTGGGTCGAACGTGAGCCCTCGTGATAAATTATATTATTATAAATTTTACTCCCTTGAACTTTTTGCATTAAAAAAGTGTATTTTTATGTAAAAAACTATGCATATTTAATTTTAAAAATAAAAAGTTTCTCTTAAATTATCACGGTATGAATTTTTTACATCTTTTCTTTTTCCTGCGACCGACGGACGGACGGTCTTACTCAAAACTAATAGCGGTTTTTCCCCTTCTGTGGGCTGCTAAACAGGCTTTTAAAAATAAATATTTATATTGTGTGAAATTGCATCAATTGTTTTGAATCAAACTTGTTATTAATTTTCAAGAGATCAGGACTAACAGGAATAAATATGTTCGAATGGAAATATTTGTATTTATTGTGTTAAGTACTGTGAATCATCTCCCCTTTCGAAAGTTTACTCATGAGCAAATCATGTGAATCATCTCCCCTTTCGAAAGTTTACTCATGAGCAAATCATGTGAATCATCTCCCCTTTCGAAAGTTTACTCATGAGCAAATCATGTGAATCATCTGCCCTTTCGAAAGTTTACTCATGAGCAAATCATGTGAATCATCTGCCCTTTCGAAAGTTTACTCATGAGCAAATCATGTGAATCATCTCCCCTTTCGAAAGTTTACTCATGAGCAAATCATGTGAATCATCTCCCCTTTCGAAAGTTTACTCATGAGCAAATAATTATTTCTGACCCTTTTTCTTTTTTTACGTGTATAATTATGATTAAATAGAGTATATACATTTCAATCATTTTATTCAGGCTCATCAAGTCTTACTGTTGCTTCTGAGAAGACAGTCTCGTTTGGCGTAGTCCTCGGTTTGTCACTTGGGGCAATATTCGCTGTCTGCATCATCATTCTTGTCATCTTTTACGCTGTACGATGTAGTCGTGCCAAGGGAGGCTGTCGCAGAACGATGCAGACGACAAGTGGCAACCAAGAGCCAAGAGAAAGAAACTCGCACCCGCCAGCTTACAGCGAGACATTTACAGAGTTGGATGAACCTCCACCACCTTATAGCGAACAGTAGTCACAAATTGACCCATGTGCGCAGGTCAATGACCTATAAGCCGGAATGTGGATAAGACTCATCAGAGGCCGTAGTCTACCTTCCACATCACTTGTGTATGTTGACTCGACATGAGAGTTATTGTCCCTGACTAATAAACACTCCAGTTCGCCTGAAATTATTCTCATTGCAGGGTTTGATACTCGGTCTGTGCTAATATGTAATGTGTTAATATGTAATGTGCTAATATGTAATGTGCTACTATGTAAATGGCCGGCTCCTTTACCACCAAAGGGAAATTCATCTTGATCTGCAATATATGTGGACGGGAGTGTCTCTCCGAAATAGGGCTCCACAGCCAGTGTAAACGTTCATTCCGGCCATATATCCACAAAATCTGTACGCTACATAGTGTAAAGGAAAGCAATGAAATGTCTGATATTAGTTTAATAATGTTTTAATTCTCTTAGAAGTTTACCCTTAGCACGCCCTTCTGTATGTAAAGGTCTTAGAAGTTAACTTTTAGCACGCTCTTCTGTATTTCAAGGTATTAAAAGTTAACTTTTAGCACGCTCTTCTGTATTTCAAGGTATTAAAAGTTAACTTTTAGCATGCTCTTCTGTATATCAAGGTATTAGAAGTTAACTTTTAGCACGCTCTTCTGTATTTCAGGGTATTGAAAGTTAACTTTTAGCACGCTCTTCTGTATTTCAAGGTATTAAAAGTTAACTTTTAGCACGCTCTTCTGTATTTCAAGGTATTAATAGTTAACTTTTAGCACGCTCTTCTGTATTTCAAGGTATTAGAAGTTAACTTTTAGCACGCTCTTCTGTATTTCAAGGTATTATAAGTTAACTTTTAGCACGCTCTTCTGTATTTCAAGGTATTAAAAGTTAACTTTTAGCATGCTCTTCTGTATATCAAGGTATTAGAAGTTAACTTTTAGCACGCTCTTCTGTATTTCAGGGTATTGAAAGTTAACTTTTAGCACGCTCTTCTGTATATCAAGGTATTAAAAGTTAACTTTTAGCACGCCCTTCCGTATGTCCCAAAGTTATACATAAACTGTCAAATGCGTAGTAAAATATTTATAACCATTTTTGAAATCCCCCCCCTTTTTTTTTGAAGTGTTGGCAAACTAATTAGAGGAACTTGGAAATAACAAAAGTATTATAACATTTTCATTATAAAAAAAAATCTTTAAAAAAATTATTTTTTTTCACACACAGTTTTAAGGCTCGTTTGTTAACAAAAAGGTAACCACGTCTGCTGGAGTGTACACAACTATTTGCATAGCTTAAATTCAATGACTCGTGCTCGAGTGGATTGAATGCTACCAATACAACAAATAAAACTTAGATCTAGTTGTTTTAAAACCTTTTATATATTTTTAAAAAAATGGCTCAAGTCCACTGACATCCGATACAACATTAGAAGCTGAATATTAAATATGTGAAAAAAATGCTCATAAATAAATAAATAAATATAAATTGTTTGTTTCGTTGATGTAAGACACAAATACAGACACTTTTTATTCTGTCTATACGAAATTTATGATTAATCATTGCATGTATTTATAATTCTGTACGACTCTCGAATTCAACATTGAGAGGTCACAAGGTCAAGTTGTTGTTTTTAACTCCCTCTAATACGATATATTATAGTTCAGAAATCTGAAGGTAAGTTCATGTCCTTGTCGAAAATGATTTTAGCTCAATGTAAGGTTCTTATTGAGACAGCCCACATTGAGAACTCTGAACTAGAAATTACTGCGCACCTGATTGTCGCAATTAGACTGGATACTGCGCAGTTTATTGTCACATATTGGCTGATTATTCCAGACATTACTGCTAAGTCGATTTATGTATTTAGACTGGTTACTCCAGAAATTACTGCAACGTTGATAGTCTTAATTAAGCTTGTTACTCTAGAGATTTGCGCACAGATGATTGTCGTAGTTAGACTAGTTACTCCATAGCTCAGTGAGCAGTTCGCTTAACCTCCAATAGTATCTAAGAAAAACAATGATACTTAGTAAGATAGTTATTATTACGCATTTACCTAACACGTTTCAGTTAGTTTAAACATTTACGTCACAAAGTATTTTGGTATTGACCTACTGCTTCTTCATACGATGGAGGCAGAGAACCATACGCTGGGGGCGGGGGTGCTGCTGCAGTGTCCAGTTCTACCCGGGCAATGGTGAAAATGTGGACGCATTCTTCATAGGCAGGTGGTTCCGATACTGTGGTGGTGTTAAGCTGTAATGTTGCCCAGCTGCGGCGTTGCCCAGCTGCGGTGTTGTCCAGCTGCGGTGTGGCCGGCTGGAGAGTCGTATGTCTACTCCGCCTTTTCCTTCTCGCACGACGAGAGCGCGTGCCGATTATCACCACAACAATCAACAAAATAGCGAAACCAAACACTGACACTGATACAACAATTGTAACGGGGGGTGTGTCGTCGTAAGAAGGGATGGTAGGAAATGCCAATGTAGTCTACCTGAATGTAGTTACCTCCATCGCTTCATTCTTGGAAGTAGTCGATACAGTATCGGCTGAAATATTGATAAAGAAACATTGAAACTTTTGATAGGAAAGGAACAAAATATCCACTAGTATTGTAGAACAATTTATAGGTTTAAAAAATGATACTATGTATTTCGTATCAGTGTATAAACACGTATATGGTATAATTATAAATTAAGCATTTATATATATTATTGTTTCCTTGAAGTTAAACTTACAAAAACTTATTTTTATACATTCAGAGTTCTTGGGGGAATCCTAAAACTTCAAAAAATGTTTAGTCAAGAGAAATTAGTTTATTTTCACATTGCTTTTTTTTTTTTTTTGCATATTAAGTTCATATTTAGTACATTTTTTTGTCTTGTTTTTTTGTTTTACAAATCTGAGCATGATACTTACATAATTCATCTGCAACTTCCACTAGTATTCTTATTTTGTCATTGTCTATGGCACACTCAACACTAAAATATGGTGGGTAACTTGGATCAATGTACATAGTATAGGCAATCTCAAATGAGTATAAATATGAGACTAAAACACTGATTGGATTATCCCTGGTTAGAGAAAGTCGAATTCCGTATCCTGTCAATTTTGAACAGATGAGAGCTACGTCACTTCCGCTTTGTACTCTGACATACTTGCTAATCCCGTTGGCTCTTAAAACAATGTTTTGTGGTACGCTGTCTGTGTGAAAAAGGTAAAGTAAGAATGATATTTACAGTCCATAATTTTAAAGTTCTCTAAGATCACATAAACCTTAAAAACTCTCACTCTGCGTAATTTACTAAGTAACACATTTAGCCTCGACCGGAACGATGCCATTCGTTATAGAATGCCTTAACACTTACTGCAACGTCACAGCCTGTGGGTAGTGGACACCAATAGCTAAACTGCCTACAGGTTGTGACGTTGCATGTCAGTGCTGAGGCCTTCTAAAACGTAATGGTCTTGGTTGCAATATACATCTACTATTCTAAAGTAAACAGTTTGTGTAAGACTAAGACTAAGACTGCTTTATTGATCCTTACGGAAATTTGTTGTGATTACAAGGTCTCTTTTCTTATATAAAGACAACACAACAGAAACATAAATACAACAGACACAACATAAAGACACACAGGCATCTTGATACTTTTCATGTTCCCTTCTCCCGGACACCCCCGCCCTCCCCCACTGGTCCACTAAAGAGATTGGACCACAGCGCTCTCAGAATGCCTCTATGCTTGAAAGTTGCGCTATATAAAAATGGCAGAGGGAGTGAGAGAGAGAGAGAGAGAGAGAGAGAGAGAGAGAGAGAGAACTGAAAGACAGAGACAGAGAAAGTGAGAGTGGGTGTACTAGAGAAAGGGATAGTTTAAATGTGAGATTAAGTGCGTGAAGTTGAGAGTGTGCTAGAGAGTTATTGTGTGAGAGAGAAAGAATGAGAGAAAGCGTGAGAATGAGAAACTGTGGGAGGAACCAAGAGGGCGAGATTATGTTATAGACATAGCAAAGGAGGAGGTAAGCAATGCTAAGAGAAGGTTTGGTGTTTCTTTATTAACTTTTGCAAAGTTTGTAGGAGATTGACATAAATAGTTAATTCCCCTAGCTTGTAATAATCACCAGTCAGAGTAACAATGGCAATGGTCCCCACATTGACCTGGGGACCACTATAAAAAAAAAACGCAAAATATGCCCGGGAAGACCTTACTCCAGGGTACAGTACCAGGAAAAAGAAGAAGAGGCAGACAGAGAAAGCCATGAACAATTGATAAGAATGATTTACGAATGGACGGCCTTGCCATTGAAAAGTACTCCAGGGTACAGTACCAGGAAAAAGAAGAAGAGGCAGACAGAGAAAGCCATGAACAATTGATAAGAATGATTTACGAATGGACGGCCTTGCCATTGAAAAGAGGTTGTAGTCAAGGCAATAGACAGAGTAAAAATGGAGAAAGACGATGAACAGATTATTTGTGGTGCCCCCCCCCCCCCGTTCAACCTACAAAGGCATATGTAAAGGTAAATCTTTATCTTGCAAAAATCTAATTTTAAAATTGTGCATTACAAATAAATAATATATATATATATCATGGGCGTAGCCAGGATTTTTTTTCGGGGGCGGGGATTTTTTGCTTCTCCCCCCCCCCCCCGCCCCCCCTCCCGAAAAAAGAATTTATATGTATTTATGTGTGTGTGTGTGTACATAATCTTAGTTACATTCTGATCCTTCATTCTTTCGGAAGACGTTTATTGTGCCCTAGAATAGGTTCTTTCTGGAGTTAGTGGAAAAAAGTGTAGATTCTCCGCCATTACCAGAATGGGGGTCTGGGGGAGCATTAGGAGCGCAAGGCGGAGCCCCGCCGCCAAGCACTGTTTCTGGTATTGAAAGCCAACAAAATGCATATTCTGAGGTATCTACAGTGCATTTTCTTGCTATTAAAAGTTTTATTTCAAAAACCTAATGTGATATTCTTACTGTCTTAGACCCTCACGCGAAGTTCGGCGCATTTGCCGTCTAGCTGTTTCCACACAAAACTGTCGATGGTAATGTCTGAAGCCTCTTCCCACCTGCTCTGAGGACCTCCATGAATGTGTGACGCCAAGTTGTACTAGGATTTCATTGCAACTCTTATGCGTAATTCATTTTGTCGGAGAACATGTCCCCCAAACCTCATGCGAAGCTCTGTCACAATCTTACTAAGGTGTCCACTCCCAATTCGGCATAGGATTTCCTTGATTTAGACCCGATCTGTATAACTGATCCCTAAAATCTGTCTTAGCCATCTTTGTTGAGCCACATTAAGTGTTATTCAATTTCGGCAGATGACTATTCACTGCACTTTATTAATGGAGCCCGCCACTGGTAGAAATGTGTAACCTCTCTTGAATACGCACTTGGAATTAAGTGACTGTGGTTTGCTTTAAATTTTATATCGAAAAGCGAAGTTTTATCGTCAAAATCATCTGTTGGGGGTTTTAAACTAAAAAAATCTCAGGAATTTTTTTTTTTTTTTAAATTCAAAACCCCATTTAGCTACGGTAATAGAATTTAGTAACTGTTGTTTGCTTTAGAATAATATTGAAGATAAGAGGTTTTTCCGGGGGGGTTTAAACTTAAAACCCTTTTGGCTACGCTCATAGATTTTAGAGTGAGTAATTTGCTTTTTTTTATATTGAAGATGTTATTTTTCAGTTTCAAACTCCACTGGAGGGGAGTTTAAACTCAAACCCCCTATGACTACACTAATAACATTTTGAGTGTATTATTTGCTTTGTTTTTACTATCCGGGGTTTTAAAATCGAACCCCCCTGGTAGGGGGTTTTAAACTCGAACACCCCTGGTAGGGAGGTTTAAACTCGAACCCCCCTGGTAGGGGGTTTTAAACTCAAATATATTATATTTTAAGTTCCTGCAAAATGTACATTCTTACTACAATGTCCCTTTAACCCTAAATGTGAAGTTGACTCAAAAAGTTGAATTTTATTCCAAGATTTAATTTTTTTTAGGGAACGCAAAGCTCTCACCGCCATCTTGTGGAAGTTTTGATCTCGGATACAAACTATGAACGTCAGATTCCTACCTGAGACCATGATATTGACATACTTCACCCCCCCCCCAGCCCCGTAAATTAAGGCGAGGAGTGTGAAACGCAGTGGATGACATTTCGCTGTTGTTGTTTTTTGAGTTACTACAAACGAAATAAAACTTTTGTGTGTATGTGTGTGTGTGAACGAAAAAATTGCGAATATTTTGTTCTATCATTTTTTAATTTAATTTTTGACACATTCAACACACACACATGTCGTGCGCGCTTGTAGTTTTTCTTTGCATTTAATATTGGTGTTTTAGGGTATAGGAAGTAGTTTCTTTTAAGTGCGTTTTGTTGTCTAGAATATTGTGTGTGTGTGTTTACGTCATCCTTAGTTTCCGCAAGAGAGAGAGAGTTGCTTGTGTGAGCTGGGTAGCTGGTTTTTTGGTTCCCCTTGTAAGGGTACGTAAGTACATAGTTTTATTAAGTAAGCTGATCTTTCGGTACGGTTGTCGCTATTGGAAAAAGTTATTTCTTGTAGCGGCAGCGCTAGATCTAGGTTTTCTTTTCGTTTCAGGGTGTTAGGTTTGGGCTATGGGAAAGTTTGTCGTCTTTCTGCCCTTGGAGTTGTGTAGCAACTATCGGTGTTGAGGTGTAGGGAGTTTAGCTTCTGTTGGGCGCCGAGATGGAGTGCGAAGGTGTGTTACGGAAACCTGTTGGTGTGATATTAGACTAATTAGTATCAAATGCTAACTTCACGGATATTGATGTACATGCAAATATGTTTGAAACTTACAATTAAGTTTAATTAAATATTGTTCCTGTTGACAACTGTTGTTATTCACTAAATGTTCAGTTGAATAACTGTTATGTAATGTTTGTAGTTTACATGCTAATATCTTTAGGTTCTTGTGTTACTCTGTTCAGGCTGGGGATACGGGACCGTAATATCATATCATACCCTAGCTAATCTGAAATCCCACCCTGACAATACACACACACACAATAGTTTTGTTGGTCAGTACAACGACCAAGCTCCTTTTACTTTCCCAAACAAATGCCAGGTACCTATTAGAGTTGAGTGAACTCAGTGGCTTCCTAAATAAAGATCCTAATATTCACCTGGATTCCAACCCTGGAGCATCACGGCTTGAAAGACTAGACGTAGTGTCATTGAACTAAAACTACAACTCACCTATCACATTGAACTTCCAGATGTCACTGCCGCATTGTATTTGAGTTAAAAACTTGCTTGCATTTAACACTCGAAGGTAAGGCCATTGTGAGTTGTAGACATTCTTTGTTGGAAGACGAGCGAAATATTCTAAACACATTAAAGTGACAAATTTGTTCGTTTTTTTTTTAACATAATAATATTAATAATAATGTCAATGTCTTCGATTCCGAAGATTAACGATGAGTGCAATGTTTCACGTGACAACGCGAGACCAGTTGTGACCTACTTAATGACCACAACCAATCCAATGTGACTGTCCTGGCTAAGATCTTGTGTACTGTGTAAATCCAACAATATTTCATCAACAAGTCTAAACTAGTCAAGGGACATTACAATTAACAAGATAGACGTACTCCAGACTAGTTGCTACTTCAACTGATGTATTTATTCACAAATGGGACGCTTGTCTTGTCTCCCTACCCGTCGTTTTCTTGTCTGTCTCTATCACTATTCTTCCTTCTCTAAGCTCTAGCCATCTTGTTCTCCATGTACGCATATTCTGCAACGTCATTCGTCTGTCTGACTACGTCACTACTTTTACCGTCTCTAAAAATCAACGCACAATGCAAATAGATGCTATCTTACTGGATTGTTCCAAGGCTTTTGACAAAGTTCACCACCATAGTTTGCTTAAAAAATTAAAATATTTCGGCATGAATGGTCCACTGCATCAGTGGATTAAAGATTTTCTGATAGGGAGAGAACAAACTGTAATAATAAATGGCTCTAAATCAACACCAATAACAGTAAACTCAGGTGTACCTCAAGGAACAGTCTTGGGTCCACTACTATTTTTAATTTACATAAATGATTTACCAAATTGCATTAGTTCAGGAACAAAAGTCAGATTATTTGCAGATGATTGCATAATATATAGAACAATAAAAACAAAACAAGACACAGACATTTTACAAAGAGAATTAGATGAATTACAGAAATGGGAATCAAATTGGAGCATGTCTTTCCACCCAGAAAAATGTCAGTTGTTAAGAGTAACAAAAAAACTAAAACAAATTAATTCCACTTATCTTATTCATGGCAAACCAGTAACACAGACTAGAAACGCAAAATACCTAGGTGTTATAATAAATGAAAAACTGTCATGGAATCCACATATTGATGAAACTATAAAAAAATCCAACAAAGCATCAGGGTTTATTAAAAGAAATTTCTATAAATCAAATAAGAACATAAAACTAAAATGTTATTTAACCTTGGTTAGGCCAATAATAGAATATGCATCCACCGTGTGGGACCCCTCAACTCAAGAAAACATTAAGAAACTGGAACAAACACAAAATAGAGCAGTGAGATTCATAACAAATGAATATTCACATTTGACTAGGGTAACACCATTAGTAAAATCACTAAATTTAGAAAGCCTTCAGGACAGAAGACTCAAAAGTAAAGTAGCAATTATACATAAAACACTGAACCATAGTCTTCAAATACAAAAACAAAATTTAATAAAATACTCTGAAAGACACAAAGATAAAGGCACATTCCTCGTCCCATATGCTAGGACCAATTTGTACAAATACTCCTTCTTCCCTAGTGCTATTAGAGCATGGAATGGGTTGCCTGAGCTAGCCAGAAAAACCAGTGACTTGGCAGAATTTAAGTCATTGGTTAATATGCATGACTAAATGCATGACGCGTAGGATGTAATCATCTTCTTTTTTTGAAGTAACGTCTGTATTATATAAGATGAAGATAAGATGTATTTATTTACAAAACTAACATACTATCTAAACTAGACTAGGTCACTACAACAGACAAAACCTTTGTTCGTAAAGGGGGGGGGGGGTCAAAGTGTTTTTGTTATCGCTCCGGTGTTTGGACTTGTGCCTCTAAATGTGTGCCTCGAGGCCTTCGTTAGACATCTTCAGATGTCTCAGAATAAAGCTGCTGTTAGCTACTTTTCTCTATGCCAGTAAGGGCAAAAATGGTGCCTGAGTTGATCGTTGTAGCGGGGTAGGTGCGTATATTTATATTGTCCTAAATAAACTAAAGTAAATAAATTGTCTTGATAATAAACGGAAATTTTAGTGCAGACCCATGTAATACACTAGGACCTAATGAACGTTGAGGTTGTTCCATAGAGAATCATCCTTTTTTTTTTCATGTTTTCGTCTTTGTCCAACATTATGGCTGCTCTATATTAAGGCAGAGGCGTAGTGAATAGGGGACAAGGGGGCATGATGCCCCGGGCGCCACCGTCAGGGGGGGGGGCTCCACACGCAGCCTATATTTCTATGTTATGTTCATGGAAAATGGGAAGCGGGTGCCAATAATGTACCTTACCCCGGGCGCCACCGTCATGGGGTGGGGCCGCCACACGCAGCCTATATTTCTATGTTATGTTCATGGAAAATGGGAAGAGGGTGCCAATAATGTACCTTACCCCGGGCGCCACCGTCGGGGGGGGGGGATGCTCCACACGCAGCCAATATTTCTATACTATGTTCATGGAAAATGGGAAGTGGGTGCCAATAATGTACCTTGAACCGGGCGCCACCGTCAGGGGGGCGCCACACGCAGCCTATATTTCTATGTTATGTTCATGGAAAATGGGAAGTGGGTGCCAATAATGTACCTTGTTTTGCTTACTACGCCTCTGTATTAAAGCTGTCATACTTTAAGAAATGTCTCAATTAAGGTTGTCCTATACATTCACCGAGAAACTCTTACCTAGTGGTAGCATGTTGTAACAATTGTAACTGTAGCAAAATGAGACTTGAAATCTCCAACCATTATCTGTAACATACCATTCAGGGTAAGCTGTATCACATGGTAACATGAGCGTGGAGCCCTCTTCTATTGTGACATTACTGACTACATCGCAGCCAGCGCCATCTACAGGAGCAATGAAGCAAAAACAAAAGAAGCTCAGATAAAGGACTTCGTTCAAATAAACACACACAAATACGCATACATACACACATACATTAATACGCCCACATACATACACACACATACATACACACACATACATAGGCCTACACACATACATACACACAAATATATATATATATATATATATATAGGTCTACACATATATATACATTACATACATACACCCACACACATACAGACAAACATACACTTACATATGCACACACACATATACTCACACACACATACACACACATGCACACACATGCATACACATACACAAGCATACGCACACATACATACATACATACACACACACACACACACACACACATACGTACACTGGCATTAGTAGCCCATTAAACAATGGGTTCAGGATTTCCAGGGGTGAAAACACACTTACATACATACCAACACATACACACACACACACATACATACTGTTAGGCGCTTCCCCGGTGTCTAATGCACATAACCAAACGGAGGTAACACTCAACAAAATCCAATAACACCGGCGAAAGGTCGAACGATCAATATGAGTCAGTCGACGCTGATACTGAAGAAGAAGTTTAATAGCCATGAAAGAAACCCTCGAATGTCAGGTCTCTAGTTTCTTAACACGCGTCCAGGAAGTAGTCTGTTTACATCGGCTGATATTTCGCTCCTGCCGAGAGCCTATTGGTTGTTTTTTGCTAGTCACGTCATTGTCTCTAGGCCAAAACTTCTGTGTCCGAAACAAATAACTAATTCCTAATCGTATCATAACAATAAACACACATACACACAAACATATACGCACACATACACACAAACATATACGCACACATACACACAAACATATACACACATACATACATGCATGTACACACATATACAAAAAATACACACACACACATACTCACACACATACATACACATACACTCATACATAAATACACACACACATGCATACACATATATGCATATACATACGCACACACACATACATACATACATGCACACACACACACACATACGTACACTGGAATTACTGTCCCATTAAACAATGGGTTCAGGATTTCCAGAGCTAAGTTCTGTAACGGATGCATGTGTAACTCAGATGTACTTGAAGTGTATATTGTAACGGATGCATGTGTAACTCAGATGTACTTGAAGTATGTCTAACGTTACTTAATTATACTACGTGATTGAGTACCTTGTAGGATGTATTACAATCGTGAGCTCTTGGAGCATGCTAAGCCGTCACAAGAATGAAAAAACAGGTACCAACAGGAACAAAGACTAAATGACCAAGTTGACTTAAGGTGAAACCTTAAATAACGTTTAATACAGAATGGCCCACAGTCTAGTCCGTCACTAACAACGATGTTTACCCCTCAAGAGTCTAGCAGTAACTGATTAATTAAAGTCTATTCTAACCTCTAACCCAAATTCTATGTCGTCACTATAAAATGTACGTTCACTGTCGGTCTAACAAAGTGCGCAACCCAACTAACTAAACTAGCTATCTAACAGTTCCTTGCTGGTGACTACAAAAGCCAAACCTGTGACCGCAGATTGGGGAATGCAACTTTTTTGTTTAGTCATTTTACGCGAGATAATTTATAAAACACTAAACTTTTTATAATAAACATTTTTACAAAGCTTATAGCAACTCACTCTGTCTGTCTGTCTGTCTGTCCGTCACAACGTTTGCACACATTATTTCTTGTACGTTACAAAACAAAAAAATCACTATTTAAACAAATAGTTCTTCTTATCTTATCTTATATAATACAGACGTTACTTCAAAAAAGAAGATGATTACGTCCTACGCGTCATGCATTTAGTCATGCATATTAACCAATGACTTAAATTCTGCCAAGTCACTGGTTTTTCTGGCTAGCTCAGGCAGCCCATTCCATGCTCTAATAGCATTAGGGAAGAAGGAGTATTTGTACAAATTTGTCCTACCATATGGGACGAGGAATGTGCCTTTATTTTTGTGTCTTTCAGAGTATTTTATTAAGTTTTGTTTTTGTATTTGAAGATTATGGTTCAGTGTTTTATGTATAATTGCTACTTTACTTTTGAGTCTTCTGTCCTGAAGGCTTCTAAATTTAGTGATTTTACTAATGGTGTTACTCTAGTCAAATGTGAATATTCGTTTGTTATGAATCTCACTGCTCTATTTTGTGTTTGTTCCAGTTTCTTAATGTTTTTTTGAGTTGAGGGGTCCCAAACGGTGGATGCATATTCTATTATTGGCCTAACCAAGGTTAAATAACATTTTAGTTTTTTGTTCTTATTTGATTTATAGAAATTTATTTTAATACATTAACTTTTGACTATTGGTAATTACGTATTTTATTTTGGTATCGAAAAAATGGAAAGAAATTGTGATTGACAGATGTGGTGAAGAAGATTGAGCACTCCATTTGAATTCAAGTTGTACAATTTTGTAAATGCATTCAAAAAGGAATCACGTAACATTTACACGGATACCTCCTTCTTTCTAGCCCTCCATTTTTCCCGAATTCGTATAAAGGCTCTCTTTTCCCTATCGCCTGAATTACCCAGAAATATTTTTTGAGCAGAGATGGAATAGAAAAAAAGGTTGTAGACGTTTTGGGGGACGAGATTATAGGGGCGTTGAAGTTATGCTAATCAGTTGTATACAGAAGGTCAGGGTCAGTTAGAGTTAGGACTCTGAAAGAGAGAGCTAGGAATCTCTAGTTTTATATAAATGGTTAGTCTATTTGTTCAGTAATATTACGGTATTCTCAATCTGAAGGATATTATCTGTGTTAATAGTTATTGTTTCATGTTCATGATGAACATAACTAAGCTCAAGAAAATGATATCTTCACTGTGTCAAATATTGCATCTTAGTAGTATTAATCTTAGACTAACGGCACCTCCTAATGCGCATGTCAGATGAAGCCAGAGGGAGCTACAACACAATTCTATCTCTTCAAACTATGTGGTGACAATAAAAAAACAACAAGAAAAGTCTATATAAAAAAAATACATTAAAAAAAATAAAGAAAGAAAGCTTTATACAAAGTGGTTTTGTATCCATTCGTCTGGATCAGTCATGTAATTAAAGTCGTAATAGATCTAGACTATTCTAGACAGCAACAATAAATCAATGCGATCAATACTATTTGTACCAGTTGTCTATGTTTACCGCTATTTCATGCTTTCAGTTGTCTCAATGCTCTATGATCCTATCACTTGTCTCAATGCTCTATGATCCTATCACTTATCTCAATGCTCTATGATCCTATCACTTGTCTCAATGCTCTATGATCCTATCACTTGTCTCAATGCTCTATGATCCTATCACTTGTCTCAATGCTCTATGATCCTATCACTTGTCTCAATGCTCTATGATCCTATCACTTGTCTCAATGCTCTATGATCCTATCACTTGTCTCAATGCTCTATGATCCTATCACTTATCTCAATGCTCTATGATCCTATCACTTGTCTCAATGCTCTATGATCCTATCACTTATCTCAATGCTCTATGATCCTATCACTTGTCTCAATGCTCTATGATCCTATCACTTGTCTCAATGCTCTATGATCCTATCACTTGTCTCAATGCTCTATGATCCTATCACTTGTCTCAATGCTCTATGATCCTATCACTTATCTCAATGCTCTATGATCCTATCACTTGTCTCAATGCTCTATGATCCTATCACTTGTCTCAATGCTCTATGATCCTATCACTTATCTGGACCAGTTGGGGCAATGGGGTGGGGGGAATGGGGGGAGAAAGAAAGGGAGATCTGGGTGGATTTTAAAGTGATTGGTTTTTAAAAGCATTTATAAACAAACCAAACCATAACAAGATTAAAAAGTCAGTTTGTGGGGAAACTCATAGTCGACCCCCGAAGTGGTCCACCCAGGCAGGTATCAATATTTTCAGAAAGAACATTAGAATTAAATTCTATCAAAGACAAAGGACAAAGAAGAATGGAGAAAGTAGGTAGACAGATCTAGTGTGGTGCCCCAGCGGCCCAGCAGATTAAAGGATAGGTGAAAGTGAATGTGAAGCTCAATGTGAACCTGGCCTAACTGATGTCCTATAATGCATATCTAATTGTTATGTAAAGGGTCAATCTCTTATTCAAATGCTAAAAAAAAAAAAACTTTTCCGTAAAAAAAAACCAAAAAGAAAAAACTTTAGTTAAGTGTTGTATGGTACTAGTGCGAAACTGCAGATCACGCGATACTATGAAAAACATCTTATTAATTGTTGTTTTAAATTATGTCCAACCTATATGCATACTAAATATATTTTTTCTCTTAAAAAAAAGGAAACATTATTTTTTGATAAATGTAGTAGTTAGTTGGACAGAACTTACATAACGTAGCAATACAAATGTAAAATTTTTTATTTTTTTTTCAAAATCTAAAAACCATTTGCATAAATGTGTTTGAAATATGGTGATTACTCATCCCCCCTACTAAAGAGCCTCCCATGATTGGTAATATTAACAGTGAATAGTTGTAAAAGTGGTGTATATTTATGAAAAAAACTGCTTGCATTAGTGATTTTAAAAAATTGTATTTTTCGCTTTTAGAAAAGAAAAGAGAGTAGCTGTTGCATCAGAACTTTGAATGGACTAAACATTATGACGTCGGATTTACACTATTTTTCTAGTTTACGAGATCTAAACGGGACGGACGGACAGACATTTCACACAAAATTAATATAGTCTTTTCCCCTTTCGGGGGCGCTAAAAGTGGAACGACATGAATTCGAACTTGTGGCTCGCGACTGCTCAGGGAGATGTGTTAACCACTCTGCTAATGAGGTACTTATGACTTGAGAAGATTGCATAGTTACATATTGTTTTGTTTCAATTTAGGGCAGCGTCCTATAAAGAGGATTAATTCAGCGTATACCCCCACTTCAGTCTTGTACAATTTCTTTCCTCTGTTTGATATGCTAAACAAACAAAAATAATTACCAATAGTTAATTAAGTTAACGAGGGTGTCGTGTGACCGACTAACGTTATGTACCCATTTCAGTAAGTTAGACTCATGAGAGCGTGCTCTAAAAAAAAACCTAAGCTCAGAATCCCTCAGTTCAGAGTTTCGAACTCGAAACTCGTTGGTTCTCAAGACAAGCGCTTTACCACTCGGCCACCACACCCTACATAAAGAGACACATGAAGTAAATAAATCCTGTCACGATAACATTCGCTTCCTAAACAGTGTGCTTACACATTAAATTACCTGAAGTTCCCCTTTTAAACCTTGCGATCCATGGGGCAGATGATGTTAAGGTCATCTGTTTCTATGGCCCACTGTTAACTAGCAGGGTGTTATGTGGCCCATACAACGACCAACCGCCTTTACTTTCCCCAACTTAAGTCAGGTACTCATTAATGCTGGATGGACTCAGGATCGCCTTAAAAATCCCGAAATTCAAAATTCAAGTCTTCACCGAGATTCGAACCCAGTATCCCAGGTTCAGAAGCAAAGCCACCCAATACCTTAATTAATAGTCTATGTTTATGCCTGTGATGAGAAGTCTAGCTAAGGGTTATTCTTAAACACTTACTTAATAATAGTCCTAGCTCCAACAGCAGTAGTGTCAGGCTGTACATTCTAGCGTCAAACTTCTAGCTTCTGCTTTGGCTGTATCAATGTCAATATCTTATTACGACTATTCACAATGAATGACACAATGCTGAATCTACAACATTAAAACTTGGATTCATCCATACATTGTGTGCGCTATATATTTAGGTCTAAGTCTACTAAGTCTGTAAGAGTTATAAGATCATACTGTCCCAGCAGTCAGCAAGACCAGGAAGTTCCGTTATGACATTAAAACGTGTACAGAGTCACTGGCGACCTTGAGGTTGTGTCATGTATTCAACATGGGAAATGGACTGTTAGTGAAGAAAATACTTGAAAATAGTGTATTCTAGCCGGATATGACCCGCGGACTGCGGGCATTGGTTTGGTAATAATAATTTACTCGGTAGAATTTAGATCTACGTCAAACTTGGAGAATGTTTCCTTCAATTGTTTTTTATTTTGTCACTAAAATAAAAGTAAGTTCAAAGTCTAAAAAAAAAAACAAATATTTACTGCTGCAGGGATAAACGACTGTATAGGAAATACGAAAAACATGCATATATGTAACCCTGCCGGACCAGATTAAACAAAGGACGTTTGGGCCATGAGGCCTTCATCAGCTACAAAACAAACAAAAAAATAACAAACAATTAACACAAAATAGTCTTAAGTTTAATTTGGTCCGGCAGGGTTACATATATGCATGCTTTTCGTATTTCCTAAAATAAAAGTAGAGTGTGAAATTGTGCTTACCCATCCAGCCGACATATTCATATCCAATATAAAATACTGTGAAAACACGTTTACTCGATTTGTCAAACAGTTTCGTACTTTAATAGATACAATGAAGTACTTTGTTTCTATTTTTAGGGTCCTCCGGTTGGGCAGGGGCATGAAACAGAAATTGGGTATCAGCCATGATCTCAGGAACTTTTGTACCAAGATTGGTCAAATTTTGATTTTGATTTTTATTCGGGACATACATACATACACGCATAAATACATACATACACACATACATACAAACATACATACATACAAACATACATACATACAAACGTACATACATACAAACATACAAACAAACATACATACATACAAACATACATACACACATACGCCTTACTTTCTGCTTGTCACGGATGAATGTGTGCATGTATGTAAAATCTATTTTTACAATCTGGGCGAATGACCGGAAGTGTGTTTTGTTGTCAGACAGAGACCAGCTTGTGTGATATGTTGATTAAAGTTTATGTGTTTGATCTAGTGGTTTCATTGTTTTATTTCGTTAACTAGAACTGAACCAGGGACACCTAGACGTATCGAGACCTGAGGTAGATTCTATCGAGATTGTTCTAAAAGCTGTGACACTGCTTTATATATTAGATTTAACGGTGTAGTTGGTTGAGTGGTAAAGTTTTTGACTGCCTAAACAATGGGTCTTGGGTTTGAATCCTTCTCTCTCTCGCACACGCCCTTTTGTTATCCTCTCAATTTATGCTAACTGGAGGCGTGGTGGCTTAATGGAAAACGGTTAGCGTCTGAGCCGGAAGGTCCTTCTTCGAATCCTGGTGAGGACTGGGGAATTTTTTAATTTCAGGATCTTAAGGGCGTCTCTGTGTCTACCCAGGACTAATGGGTACCTGACATTAGTTAGGGAAAAGTAAATGTGGTTGGTCGTTGCGCTGGCCACATGACACCCTCGTTAACCGTGGGCCACAAAAACAGATGACCTTTACATCATCTGCCCTATAGACCGGATGGTCTAAAAGGAGGCATTTACTTTTTCTTTACTTATACATGTCAAATAGCGGGTTTGGAATCAACTATTTTCCTGCATTCAGAGCTGCTGTTACGTATCTAAGCATTGTTTTTTTCTTCTTTGACCTGTTGCGGTCGAGAGACGGGGAGGTTGTCTGCCCCTTGTGTAATAAGGTTTTTTTTATTCGTCAAGCCACACAGACAGTGACCGGTCCTTGACCTATGTGTGTACCTCTGGTTGAAAGGAGGGTGGTTTTTTTTTTCTTTTCTTCTGTCTCTTTGAAGAGCGTTCTAGATCTGGGTGTTGATGACTTTCTGTTCTAGAATATACTGGATATCGACGCGTGGTAGATGATATAAAGACCGCTCGCGTAACGTTGACGGACAGACATACGGAGACAGCCGTGAGACAGAATAGCGGAGACATTGCGTGACCCGTGCGTGGTATACCACTTGATCGTGTAAGTTAAGATTTTTTTTAAGGCCTTGCTTGCTTGTATTTGTAATTACATTTTCAAACTCTTGTATTGTAATATTTTTACATGCCATTTTTGTAAAAGGGTTTTGGTCAACACATCAATTCTGTATTGAGTAAATGTTTATTTTTTCTTTCTTGTAACTTTATATTTGATTAAACATTAAGTTGATAGTTTACCTTCCGATTTCTTGTGTCATTTTTTTTTTGTTATTCATTGTAAGTCTTTGATTAAATTCAGACTTAAGTTAAGTGACACTACTGCTTTTCTATTGTCACGTTCCCCTAGGCAAGCCATTTAAAAGTAGAATTCAATTCGTAATACGTGACAAAAGAAGTTTGAGGGCTTTCGTCCCGGATATTTTTTCTGAACCTATTTTCGTCTTACTTGAGTAATTTTGTAAAGGCGAAGTTGACTTTAACAAAAAATTTTTTGTGTCAAAGAGTCGGAAGTAAAGTATCAATAGTATTGACCAAACTCTCTTAAGGTTTTTTTGTTGTACTGATTTTGTACTGTATATTTACATTGTATACATATTTTTGCTTGATCGTTTGCTAGTTAGTCATGGATATTCAGGTTTTTCTTGCAAATCCCTCTGTGGAAGAGCTTGATGTTTTTACTAGGAAGGAACTGGTCCTTATTTCTAAACATTTAGGGTTAAAAATAAAATCAAATGCCCTTAAACAAGAAATCAGAGATAACATTGTAACCCATTATGTAGACGAGGAAGTGTTTTCTGAAGACCTTTTAGAAACCCTTAGACCCGATGAGGGTAAATCAGATTTAGAACTTCAGATAAAATTAAAACAAATGGAAATAGAAGCCCAGACGGCTAGAGAGCAGAGAGAAATTAAACAAAAAGAATTAGAGCTTGCAGCGGCTAGAGAGCAGAGAGAAATTAAACAAAAAGAATTAGAGCTTGCAGCGGCTAGAGAGCAGAAAGAAATGGAAATAGAAGCCCAGAAGGAAATTAAACAAAAAGAATTAGAGCAGAAAGAAATGGAAATGAAATTACAAATAGAGTTAAAAAAATTAGAGTTAGCTGCTAATGTAAGACCAGATTCTTCCCCTGCCAGTCATACTGCTGAAGCAACAAAATTTTTGAAAATAATTCCACGCTTTAATGAAGCCACAATTGACAATTATTTTCCACAATTTGAACTTGCTGTGAAAAATTTTAATGTACCTGAAACTTTGTGGCCCACTTTGCTGCAAACAGTTTTGACTGGTAGAGCTGCAGAGGTATTTTGTTCTTTGACCATTGAACAACAAAAAGATTATAATGTTGTTAAGGCCTTAATTCTTAAGGCATATGAACTTGTTCCGGAAGCTTACCGAAAGCAGTTCAGGGATTGTCGCAAATCGGATGGCCAAACCCATGTAGAATTCCTGCGGGAAAAGGAGCGACGCTTTGAGAAATGGCTCACTTCCAGGGAAATCGGCACCGACTTTGCAAAATTCAAGAACCTAATGCTGATGGAAGAGTTCAAGAGTTGTGTGCGGCTGGACGTCCGTACGCATATAGCTGATCGTGGCGAGGAAGATGTGCACAAGGCTGCAGTGTTGGCAGACGATTATATAATATCACATCAATTTGCCAAGTATACGACGGATGTCAAGCCAAAACAAGTCAAACAGCCTGAGTCCACTGCTAGCAACTCCATCAAGAACAGCAGTACAAATGACAGAAAACCTACTACAAGTAAAGCTACTTGTTCCTACTGCAAACGAGAAGGCCATAAAGTTGACGATTGTTGGAAATTGAGGAAGAGAAACGAAAAAGCTCCTTCAAAAGTCAGCGCTTGCACAGTACAGTGGTCGTCGAGGTTTACTCCCTCATCATCAAGTCATATCAAGAATACCTCGACACCACCTGTTTCAAATGTATTGACTGTACAAGACTCTCCGAAAATGTCTCCACGGTGTTCAAATGACTCAACAGTGAGTTCTTCAAATTCATCTTTACGATGTTCCAATGACTCAAACAAGAGTTTTTCAAATACATCAAGCCGATGTTCCAATGACTCAAACAAGAGTTTTTCAAATTCATCTTTACGATGTTCCAATGACTCAAACAAGAGTTTTTCAAATACATCAAGCCGATGTTCTAATGACTCAAACAAGAGTTTACCTAATACATCACCCCGATGTTCCAATGACTCTAACCAGAGTTCCAATAATACATCACCCCGATGTTCCAATGACTCTATCCAGAGTTCCCATAATACATCATCCCGATGTTCCCATGACTCTATCAAGAGTTCCCATAAGACATCACCCCGATGTTCCAATGACTCTATCCAGAGTTCCCATAATACATCATCCCGATGTTCCCATGACTCTATCATAGTTCCCATAAGACATCACCCCGATGTTCCAATGACTACATCAAGAGTTCTCCAAATACATCCAAAAGATGTTCTACTGACTCAAGAAAGAGTTTCTCCACTGCGTCTCCTAGAGATGTCAATGACTCCAGCGAGAGTTCGACCCAAGTCCAGTCTGCATCAACCAAAATTGATGTTTTATTAGAGGATTTTAAGCCTTTCATTTCGGAAGGATTCGTATCACTACCCGGTGATTCTACAAGTCTACGACCTATCACCATTTTGAGAGACACAGGTGCCTCACAATCGTTACTTTTAGAGGGTATCTTGCCCTTGTCTAAATCATCATCGACTGGGAAGAGCATCCTGTTACGAGGCGTAGAGCTTGGATGTATAGATGTGCCTCTACATCTAATCGACATAAAGTCAAATCTCATTACTGGACCGGTTGTTGTAGGTGTCCGACCAACATTACCATTGGAAGGCATCTCGTTGCTGTTAGGCAATGACTTAGCAGGTGGAAAGGTGATAGCCGAACCCATCGTCACTCAAACACCCGATTTATCTGCCACACCCGAGGAAGACCTAGAGTTATATCCAGCGTGTGCAGTAACAAGGGCAATGAGGTTGAAAGCATCTCAAGAAGAGAACGTCATCAAAGCCAACAGTAACCACGATGATGTGGACTTGAGCACCACATTCTTTGCTTCTCTTGAAGAAGAACCAACGCCAAATTCTGAAAAGCCGGCATCAACTCGAAAACAGTTGATTGAGGACCAAAAGAAGGATCCAGAGCTCGCCAAACTCCGAGAAACCGCAATGACATCACAAGAGGCAGAGCTAGCATCAACGTGCTACTACATCCAAGATGATATGCTCTTCAGGAAATGGAAACCTCCAGACGCATCCAACGAAGAAGAATGGAGAATATGCCATCAAATCGTGTTACCAGAAAGATACCGAGCGTACATCATGAATCTTGCTCATGACACACCAATGTCAGGTCATCTCGGCATCCACAAGACATACCACAAGATTATGTCACACTTCTTCTGGCCACGTTTGAAGAAAGATGTCATCCAGTACTGCCGATCCTGTCATGCCTGTCAGATGGTTGGCAAGCCAAATCAAAAGATCCCTGTTGCTCCTCTGAAGCCGATTCCAGCCTTTGAAGAACCTTTCAGCAGAGTACTTATTGACTGTGTTGGTCCTCTCCCAAGGACAAAAGCTGGCAACCAATACCTGTTGACCATTATGTGTGCTTCCACTCGTTTTCCTGAGGCTATTCCTCTAAGGAACATAAAAGCATCTAACATTGTGAAGGCCTTAATCAAGTTCTTTACTCTATTTGGTCTACCAAAGTCCATCCAATCGGACCAAGGAACGAATTTCACGGCCAATCTTTTCAAGCAAGTCATGACTCAGTTGGGCATCAAACACTGCATGTCGAGTGCGTATCATGCCGAGTCGCAAGGCGCTCTTGAGCGATTCCATCAGACTCTCAAGAACATGATCCGAACCTATTGCTTTGAGCACGAAAAAGACAGGGACGAAGGAATCCACATGCTGCTGTTTGCAACCCGTGAATCCGTCCAGGAATCGTTGGGATTCAGCCCTTTTGACTTAGTCTTTGGCCATTCGGTGCGCGGTCCCTTGAAATGTATAAAAGAGACTTTGTTGTCACCAACAGCCACTGAAGGACTTTTAGACTATGTAAGTAAGTTTAAAACTAGACTTTATGATGCTTGTGTTCTGGCCAAAAATAATTTACAAAACACCCAATCCAGCATGAAACGCTGGTATGATAGAAAGGCCCGTGTTAGAGAATTTTCTCCAGGGGATAAGGTGCTTGTATTTTTGCCCATACCAGGTCAACCCTTGCAAGCCAGATATTTTGGTCCCTATGAAATTGAGACCAAAATTAGTGACCTCAATTACACAATCAAAACCCCTGACCGTAGGAAAAAGACTCAGTTATGTCATATAAACATGCTGAAGCCTTATGTATCTCGGCCAGATCACTCAGAGAAGAGTAATTGTGTTTTAAATACAGTCAAAAGTTGTTCAAATAGCCATGTTTCTCCTATTGATGATGATATTGTAAAGGAGAAATTTGGACAATACAAAATACCTAATTCTTTTGTATTACAGAATTTGGATGTAAAACTGTCTCATCTGTCTTCGACAGAAAGGCCAGTTATCATGAAACTCATTAATGAATTTAATGACATTTTTTCTGATGTACCAAAACAGACTAATGTTATAATGCATGATGTAGATGTTGGCGAGGCTACTCCAGTCAAGCAGCATCCTTACAGGGTCAACCCTGAAAAACTTGCCATACTTAGGTCAGAAATCAAGTATATGCTTGAAAATGACCTCATTGAACCAAGTTCCAGTAGCTGGAGCTCCCCATGTGTCTTGATACCTAAACAGGACAAGACTTATCGTTTTTGTACAGACTACCGTAAGGTAAATGCTGTAACAAAGACCGATTCGTTTCCTATCCCTAGGATAGACGATCTCATAGATCGTATTGGTAACGCTAAGTACATCACCAAAATAGACCTACTTTCATGTTATTGGCAGGTTCCCCTGACTGATAGGGCAAAGGAAATCTCCGCCTTTGTCACCCCTGATGGTCTGTACCAATACAAAGTGATGCCATTTGGCATGAAGAATGCTCCTGCCACTTTCCAGAGAATGATAAATGCCCTGCTTGCTGACATGGAGAATTGCCACGCATACATAGACGATGTAGTAATTTTTATCCAAGATTTTTCTAGCCATTGTAAACAACTGCATTGTCTTTTTACTAAACTGTTACATGCAAAAATTACTGTAAACCTGAGTAAGAGTGATTTTTGCCAGGCTTCAATCCAATACTTAGGCCATATTGTAGGACAAGGCCAGGTGAAACCTGTAATGGCCAAAGTAGAAGCTATCCAAGCTTTCCCTATTCCTGCTGATCGGAAACAACTCCGAAGATTTTTGGGAATGTCTGGATATTATAGAAAATTTTGCGAAAATTTTTCTGTCATTGCCAGTCCTTTAACAAACCTCCTGAGAAAGAACGTCCGATTTACTTGGACGGATGAATGTCAGAAAGCCTTTAACCAAATCAAGCAGATATTATCTAGCTCCCCCATTTTGATGGCTCCTGACTTCGGAAAACCTTTTAGGTTAGCTATTGACGCCAGTGACACAGGTGTTGGGTCAGTCCTTTACCAAGAAGATAATTTCCAAGTAGAGCACCCTATTTGTTTCTTTTCCAAGAAATTTAATAGACATCAAAGAAATTATTCTACTGTGGAAAAAGAATGTCTTGGGTTGATTCTTTCTATACAACACTTTGATTTTTATATCAGTGGGTCCAGATGGACACTGGTTGTATTTACTGACCACAATCCCCTTACATTTATCCACAAAATGTCTGGCAAGAACCAACGACTTCTCAGGTGGAGTTTATTTTTACAAGAGTACAACCTAGATCTTAAACACATAAAAGGCAGCGAAAATGTTATCGCCGATGCCTTATCTAGATTGTAAAAAGTATTTTGATGTATATATTTTTTTTATATATATCATGATAAATACATTCTGTAATGTAAATATCATTTTTGTAATTATTTTAAAAAGATTTCCATTTCGTGGAAATGTAAACTTTTTATTTTTAGGAGGGAGGTGTTACGTATCTAGGCATTGTTTTTTTCTTCTTTGACCTGTTGCGGTCGAGAGACGGGGAGGTTGTCTGCCCCTTGTGTAATAAGTTTTTTTTTATTCGTCAAGCCACACAGACAGTGACCGGTCCTTGACCTATGTGTGTACCTCTGGTTGAAAGGAGGGTGGTTTTTTTTTTCTTTTCTTCTGTCTCTTTGAAGAGCGTTCTAGATCTGGGTGTTGATGACTTTCTGTTCTAGAATATACTGGATATCGACGCGTGGTAGATGATATAAAGACCGCTCGCGTAACGTTGACGAACAGACATACGGAGACAGCCGTGAGACAGAATAGCGGAGACATTGCGTGACCCGTGCGTGGTATACCACTTGATCGTGTAAGTTAAGATTTTTTTTAAGGCCTTGCTTGCTTGTATTTGTAATTACATTTTCAAACTCTTGTATTGTAATATTTTTACATGCCATTTTTGTAAAAGGGTTTTGGTCAACACATCAATTCTGTATTGAGTAAATGTTTATTTTTTCTTTCTTGTAACTTTATATTTGATTAAACATTAAGTTGATAGTTTACCTTCCGATTTCTTGTGTCATTTTTTTTTTGTTATTCATTGTAAGTCTTTGATTAAATTCAGACTTAAGATAAGTGACACAACTGCTTTTCTATTGTCACGTTCCCCTAGGCAAGCCATTTAAAAGTAGAATTCAATTCGTAATACGTGACACTGCATTAATGCATTCTTCTGATGACTGGAGAGCTCTATACAGTCTAGTGGAAAAAAAATGGAGCTCAAATTAAATCGAATAAACACGATATACTCCAATATGGATTTGTTACTGCAATCTAAATACAAAGTATTTTCGTTGTCTTTTGAAAAAATACATTGTACCAATATGAACCGTGGGCACACAGCTAAAGAATGTTTTAGAGACTTTAATGACATGAATATATTCCCATTCATTATTTTTTTAAGCACTTTCTTTAATGATTCTGTAACAATTGAAACTGTTGTGGAGTGAATGTGTTCTCGTGCGTGTTTGTGTTCTAAACAATGTCGTCGTTAAAGCTGCAAGCTATTGTTTCATTTTGGCAAGTGCTCAAAAACACTCAATCCTGGTGTGTATTTTGTACCAGTACAAAGTACATGTAAAACATAATCTTCAAGAACACTGTGATCCGGGTTTGTATTGGTACCAGTACCGGAAACAATTGGACTGAGCAGGTTTTTTCTCTTAAAAGTATTTTCCTTTTCAGACTTCGAGGATCATTGGTCTGATGTTGTATGTTACACTAGGGAAGAAGGAGTATTTGTACAAATTAGTCCTAGCATGAGGAATGTGCCTTTATCTTTGTGTCTTTCTGAGTATTTTAACATCTTTAAACACAGCCGAAATGAAATGAATGATCCACAGATGAACAAAATATTACCCTTTTTCGTTATTGATCAGAGGGAAAAAAATTTCACTGAAGAGCCAAACACTACAGAAACGTATATTGGTTCCCTAACTAGTGAGGAACAATAAACATTCGTAAAACAGAAGGTTCCCCGAGTGAAACTGACAGCCTGTATGCATTGGACTGCTTCAGTCATATGGATATAATAACAAGACTTAAGATAGAAAACTTTATGTTATTTCTGAATGTGATGAACCATATGGTTTGCTCCCATGGAGCGCTGGGCTCTGCACAGAGTGATCAGAGCGTTAAGATATTATTTTTCCATAATTCATCAGAAGTGATTGTAAAGCTTCCAAAAAAGGGCAACTTGGCAGACTGCAACAACTGGAGGGACATTACTCTCCTCTTTGTCCCGGGCAAAGTTTTCAGCACTGTTTTGTTGAGACGGCTTCAACAGTCTGTAGATGAAAGGCTCAGAGAAGAACAAGCAGGTTTCCGAAGAGGCAGATCATGTACAGAGCAGATTTTCGTTCTACGAAATATCTTGAGTACCAACAACGGCTAACGATCAGTTTCGTGGACTTCAAAAAAGCGTTTGATAGTGTCCACCGAGAATCACTATGGAAAATTATTAGAGAATACGGTATCCCAGAAAAATTCGTCCAGATCCTACGACACCTTTACAGTCCATCTAGTTGCTGCATTAAAACAGAAGAGGGAACAACAGAGTTTTTTACAATCGAGACAGGTGTGAGACAGGGGTGCATCTTATCTCCCTTCCTTTTCCTCCTAGCCATCGACTACATAATGAGGAGAGCAATGAACCAGACTGCCTTTGGTATTCCATGGCATGAACAGCTCCGATTGACGGACTTGGACTTTGCTGATGATATTGCACTACTCGGGGCTACAAATAAATGCATTCAAGAAATGACGGAGAGCCTAGACAGAGGGGCACCCAAAATTGGCCTCCACATATACTTGGATAAGACTAAAATTTTGCGATTGGGATATAAGGCAAAGGGTGTCCCCGTCAGACTTGGCGAGTCAAAGCTTGTAGAGCTGGACAAGTTCACGTACCTTGGCAGCATCATAACAAATGATGGAGATGCTTACCATGATGTAGAGTGCCCAATAGGAAAGGCAGGGAGCATTTTCCAAAGGCTGCAGCCTATTTGAACTAGCCAAGCCATTAAACTCGAGACACAAATACACCTTCTCAACACAATCGTCATTCCAACTGCTACATATGCATGTGAGACGTGGAAGTCATCTGTCAAAATTGAGAAAAGACTAAATGTGGCTCAACAGAGATGGCTGAGACGGATTTTGGGAGTCAGTTACACAGATCGGGTCTCAAACAAGGAAATCCTATGCCGAACTGGGAGTCGAACACTTGGTGAGGTTGTGACTGAGCGTCGCACTAGGTTTGCGGGACATGTTCTACGTCAAAATGAATTACGCACACCAAGAGTTGCGATAACATGGAAGCCAAAACAAGGAAAGCGCAAACAGGGACGCCCTCGTATTACTTGGCGACACACCTTCATGGAGGACCTCAGAACAGTGGACACCAGGTGGGAGGAGGCTTCAGACATTGCCAGTGACATATCTTTATGGAGACAGCTTGCCGCCCAATGCGCCGAACGGCGCGGGAGGACCTAAGTCTAAGTAAGTCATCAGAATGTGTTGCATGGCTTTAAAGTAGTGCAATGATTCACAAATCAGAACTTTATATGCATATTTTATATTTCATTTATATAACATGTTTAAAAATGATAGTTGATATAAAATCTGTTGGTTTCTTTTGTGTTATAATTATTTCAAAATTCTGGTTCAAAGCTCTTAGCTTGGTTTATTCGTGGTGTATCGTTGTTTTTTTTTTTAGGCCCAGAAACACAGTTCAACCTACATGTCTAATTGTATTAAATAACTCATAAACAAAAATTTGAACAAAATGTTGATTGCAAATATTTACAGACTTTTAATCTCAGTGTATGAATTAACAAAATCACAAAATGTTCAAAGATTTTCTAAAGTTTCTTTCAACACTCTTCAAGGTCACTGTTCGAATCATTCACCAGTGTCACCCTTTTACATCGGGTGTACATGTAATATCATCTTGTAATGTCTATACAATACGTGTACAACATAAGTTAACACACACTTACAACACACACACACACACACAACAACAACAACATCAAAGCGTTGATTTTAGCTTTCCCCAGAAGATCAGGATATGAATGGAATTATTTTTTGATTCCGAATAATTTATTACGTATTTAAATAGTAAACAGCTGGTTCGTGCTATGTTTGTAAAGATCTAAATTTAAATTTCTAAAACTAAACCTAAATTGAAAGCAGATCCAGAAGAAGTCGAGATATATTTCCTAGATCTGTTCTTCACTTTGTGTAAGGTTAAGCTTACACGGCATGTGATGGGGATAATAAAGTTCGACAGCAGAACATGACTTAAGGACATGATTGTTTTCACCTGGCACCCAGCTATAGGGTCACTGAGTCCACCTAGCTATAGTCACTGAGTCAACCTAGCTATAGGGTCACTGAGTCTACCCAGCTATAGAGTCACTGAGTCTACCCAGCTATAGAGTCACTGAGTCAACCTAGCTATAGGGTCACTGAGTCCACCTAGCTATAGGGTCACCGAGTCCACCTAGCTATAGGGTCACTTAGTCCACACAGCAATAGGGTCACTGAGTCAACCTAGCTATAGGGCCACCGAGTCCACCCAGCGATAGGGTCACTGAGTCAACCTAGCTATATGGCCACTGAGTCCACCCAGCTAAATGGTCACTTAGTCCACCCAGCTAAATGGTCACTTAGTTCACCCAGCTAAATGGTCACTTAGTCCACCCAGCTAAATGGTCACTTAGTCCACCCAGCTAAATGATCACTTAGTCCACCCAGCTAAATGGTCACTTAGTCCACCCAGCTAAATGGTCACTTGGTCCACCCAGCTAAAGGGTCACTTAGTCAACCTAGCTATAGGGTCACCGAGTCCACCCAGCTATAAGAATACTGAATCCAACCAGTCAACCCAGTAATAGGATCAATAAGAATGGTCACTGTCCACCCATCTCTGGGGTCAATGAAAAAAGTAAATATGATGCTTGTGTTAGCCCACACTACACCCTCGTAAACCGTGGGCGGTAAAAAAAAAATGCGTGACCTTTACCCTTCTTTTAGTCATTGTGCTGGTCACGTCGCACCCTTGTTAACCCTTAAAGTGCTGAGCTGTTTTACAATGAGTGTATACAAAATGGAATTACAATTCTGAAGTTTAGAGTCTAATATACCACACGCATTGTAAGAGTTAACCGAAGACATCTTGATGACATCATGACTTTAACATCTTCTCCTTGAACTAATGGTAAAAGAATCTTGTTTTCTTTTTATTGTTCTGTAATCCAGTGAGGAAAGCACCTGGCAGCAGATGACCTCTGAGAGAGACAGTTGGAGAGGATTTGAAAGAAAGTCAAGACAATAAGTGTGACAATCTTGTGTGTGTAATCACTGCAAATTATTTGACATAATGATAATAATGCCTATGTCTTCGATTCCAAAGAATAAGGCTGAGTGCAGTGTTTCACATAACTACGCAAACTCAATAGCGACCTGCATATTTTCCCAAATTTTGTGTAGACAAAGCCGTTGTCCGCTAGCGGCTTACTTTAGTTTTCTTTCCGTCTTTTGCGCCAGTCATCAATAATGGCTTTTATCTGAGTCTCAATTGTTTGTCCCGCAGCTTTTGTGAGAACTCTCCAACTGTCTCTCTCAGAGGTCATCTGCTGCCAGGTACTTTCCTCTATGCCAGTGAGAGCGAAATGGCGCCTGAGTGGATCTTTATAGTGCTTACAGAGGCACCTCTATGACGCCATCCACCTCTAAGCTCGCCAAAGAAGATCACCTTTGGCATGCGGTCGTCTCCTATGTGGGATAAGTGTTATTGATTGACAGCATAAAAATTAATTTTAAAAAATGTTTTTTTTTCAAATTTGCCTTTTCTCACTTCTTTATAAATGTTTTTCTTACAGGGGGGGGCCGCAGGCGGATCTTTTAAAAGAAATAATACGAAAAAGGGGCGGTAGGCCAAAAAAGGTTGAATACCACTGCTCTAATCGATAACATTTTTCCATTTAAGTATACTGGATAATATATTAAAATGTATCTCAATATGCAGACTTCTAGCAGGACTTGTCTGTTATTGATGCTCTATATTTAACTAAGAGACAATTTGGAAAGGAGCTACTGAATCTTCATAAGATGGAGGTAGCGAACCATACGCTGGGGGCGGGGGTGCTGCTGCAGTGTCCAGTCCTACCCGGGCAATGGTGAAAATGTGGACACATTCTTCATAGACAGGTGGCTCGGGCACTATGTTGTTGTCCAGCTGCGGTGTTGCCAAGCTATGGTGTTGTCCAGCTGTGGTGTTGTCCAGCTGCGTTGCTGTCAAGCTGCGGTATTGCCCAGCTGAGATGCTGTCCACCTGCTCTACAGAGTCATGAAACATCATTAATATTTCCATTATGTTTCTTTTCGCCCGACGCCGTCGGCGACGCTTAATGCATATTATCACAACAGTAACTAATAAGGTGTAACCAAACACAGACACAATGACATATATTCCAGTTGCCGTTGTGGAGGTAGAATCTTTTGGGTCATCTGAGGTCCACTTCAATGTGGTCACAGTGTTCTCATCTAGAATTAAGAAAAATATAAATTGAAAATATAAAACAAGCACACAAAAAATACAATTTAAAAATAAAGCTTATTTAAGGGGAACAACTCCACATTTAGTGCCGTATATCTTAATCTGTAAAATTATTTCCGTTTTTTTATATCAGAGGAAATGAATTCATTACCGTTATTTAATTAATTATTTGGTTTTTTTTTTATTCATTCTGACATTGATTTTGGTAGGAACAATGAACAATTGTGCAAGGCTCAACTCCATCCAAGAATAGGAAGTGGGAGAACAACGTGTACCAGACAGACAGACAGACAGAAGAGCTGATTTAAGATTGTAAACAAACGTTGTTTTTTTGGTTGTGTCTTGTTTCATTTTAGCGATTCTGAACATTGATCTCTGGTTTAATACAGTCGATCGGTTTATCGGACCACATCGGAACGTGACAGTTTTCAATCCTAATAACCGGTTGGTCTGATTAAACAAACTCTAATTTAAGTGGCATATTAATTGTTCAAACATTATTGTGCGATTTAAAAAACAAAATAAAGCGTAAGAACATATAGCTATTATTTGCTAACGAATTTGCAAGCAAGCTGGGTTTTTGTATCGTAACGATCTAGAACAGCGGTTCTTAACCTTTTATGGTCGGCGACCCCTTTTTACAATCCCCCACTCTGCCGCGACCTCCCCCCCCCCCGAAACGCACACACAAATCGTTAATCGACCCCCAAAGGGGGTCGCGACCCACAGGTTGAGAACCCCCTGATCTAGAAGACATGTTTAGCTACTCAGCACGCAAAGCATAATTGCCAAAAAAAAAATAAGTTCTTACTAAATTCCGGTCGACGGACTCTTTTGTTGTACTGCACTTGAAAACAACTACAACAACAACTAATACTTTTTAAAAAACAAAAACTTGTCTAAGGGAAAGCACCGAACAATCACAACCATATCTCTCTAAACTGCAATGTTTACATCTTTTTGTATAAAAATAATTCATGTAATTGGAATAATTAATTCGTGAATTTTTCTATTGATTCGTGTATTGTCTTCGATTGTGCATAAGTGTGCGAAATTTTAACTTTATCCAAGAAGCTGAAGTGGGAGAAAAACTGTGTTACCCAGACAGACAGACAGACAGACTTTGTGAGCACTGTGACTCTCGTCTCACCGTGGAACATATCCTCATTGATTGCCCCAAATACCGGGATATTAGGGGAACATTTTTTTTTAGAGCGCACAACTTAAAAACACTGTTCGATAATGTCGACCCTGGAAAGGTACTGGGCTTTGTCCGGGAGGTAGGGTTGTCTGCGAAGATTTGAATCGTGAAATTGTGATCATATAATATTTACAAAAGATTTTTTTAAATTATTAAATTGTTTATTACCTTTATTATTTTAACTGCGACTAGACCTTGTTTTTAATTACTTAAATAAATAAAATTTAGCTCTTGTGGTATGAAGGGAGAGTAACCCTTTAGTGTGCCGATGTGCCAAAAACTCAAACTCAGACAGACAGAGTGATACGCCTTCTAAAAATCATTCCCGGACATCTGACGCAGCAATAGGAGTGCCCTTTTACTCTCCTACCTAAAGTAGCAGTCAACTAGGATGTCATGTGGCAAGCAAAAAACCACCTCCCGCTTTACTTTCCCTAATCAATGTTGGATGTTGGGCGCCCTTAAAGTAAAGAAACTAAAAAATCCAGTCTTCGCCGAGATTCAACCCTAGATCCCTCAGTTCGCAAAACATGGGCCCTACCACAGTGCCCCCCAAGTAGTAAGAAAGGTAGCGTCTTCATCTTCTTTGTTGTTGTAACACTGGAGCTTTTGTTCTCAGAGGGTTAAAATTCTTCGCAATTTTCAGTTCTTTCAATCGGCATGTCAGCATCCATCTCGTAGGCATGTCAGCATCCATCTCGTAGGCATTTCAGCATCCATCTCGTAGGCATGTCAGCATCCATCTCGTAGGCATTTCAGCATCCATCTCGTATCATGTCAGCATCAATCTCGTAGGCCAAGTGCTTCAAGCAATGGAGAGAAAAACATTTCTGAATGGTCTCACTGCTCGCCAGCTGCTGACCACAAATGCAACTTGAGGTTGACTGCTGAACTGACTTCTCTGGCCGATGTTGGACTGACTTCTCTGGCTGATGTTGCACTGACCTCTAAGGCTGATATTGGACTGACTTCTCTGGCGGATGTTGGACTGACTTTCTAGCTGATGTTGCACTGCCCTCTCTGGCTGATATTCGATTGACTTCCTCTGGCTGCACTAAAGCTGTTGTCTTCTCATGGAGTGCAGTTCTCCAATATCTCGCTGACCGACTCTAAAAGACTCCTTGTGGCTTCTTTTTACAAAGCTTATATAAACTCACTCTGTCTGTCTGTCCAAAAGTTTTTACACATTATTTCTCCGACAACCAATCTCGGATCAAGCTGAAATTTTACACAATTATTTCTTTTAACTGATAACACAAGATACAATTTTCAAAAAAAATTAAAAATGTGTTAATTAACCATTGGTAATAAAAAATTTTTGGTATCTCAAACAAAGGAAACAATTTGCACTTGATTGAAGTGGTGGTAGGAGCCGAATTATTCCCCTATATAGATTGTCGTCTGAGGTTTAGTTAACACAAACATGAAATAGAAACAATAGATATAACTATACAATGTTCATAGACTCTTCGCTAGCAGAGTGGTTACCGCGTTGGTTTAAGAAGCCTGAGAAAGTTTTTAGCACACAAATTAGCATTCAGTTCGTTCCCTTTTATGTATATATAAAGCGATCACCCAGTTACCCCGTTCTCTTACCCCCTACCCATTTCCAACTGGTCCAGGCAAGCGTATTCAGAAAGCTAAAAGCATGATATTGGTTAAACAAATATTTCTAATCACACAGATTTATTATTGTTAGTCTAGATCTATTACAAATTTAATTACATGGCTGATCCAAACCAATTAATGCACATAATATACGCTTTTCTTTTTTAAAGTATTTTTTGTTGGATACCAACAAGGGAAACTAATCCTTCAATATTCGCATTTGTGGCTAAATTTGTTGGGTTAAGTCCCCTAAAATAACTGTTAACGCTATTTCTCCCTCAAGCATTCTGCAAACAAGTTGATACTGTAAACAATTATTTATTGTATCTAACAAAGCGTGAATCAATTTTTTTTAAAAAATACACAATTAATCAGTTAGTTGGTTTTTAATTATTTTGTTAGATATTGAATATATATAGAACATCGTCAACGACCAGCGACAAACTTGCCAACAATTTTTTTTTAAATTAGATGCCCTGCTCGTTACCGTTTGGCCAAAGAAACAAAGGACCTTAACGTCGTCTGCCCTATAAATCACAAGCTCTGAAAGAGAAACTTTACTAACTAACTTTACTACATTAAAATTAATTACATGATCGATTTAAAATAATTGATCCAATTTCACATACTATAAATAAGGCTTCTAATAAAGGATTTTGTTTTATATTTATCTTGTTAAATACTTCGCGTATCGAAACTTCCGAAATATGTACACCGGTTACACCAAAAAAAGCTTGCTATATACGGGTTAGCCTCCATGTATGTAACTCTACAACACTTACTCTCTTCTAATTCAATAAGTATTTTGGTTGCGTCATTGTCTATTTTACAATCAACAGTAAAATATGGCGGATAGCCTGAAACATTGTACATTGTATATGTAATTATAGCCGAATCTGAACTTGAAGCTAGAACACTGTATGGACTGTCCCTGACTAAAGAGAGTTCACTCCCGTATCCGGTCCATTTCTCACAAACAAAAGTTACGTCCCTTTTGTACTGTACGTAATAATACTGTCTCATCCAGTTGGCTTTTAATGACATTTGTTCTTGGACGCTATCTGTTTGAAGAATAAAAGAATTGTTTCAATTCAAACTATCAGCTCAGACTTTTTTCATTGACAAAAGGTAGAAAGTGATCAAAAGGTGGAAGCTGGTCAAAAGGTGGAAGCTGGTCAAAAGGTGGAAGTTGGTCAAAAGGTGGAAGCTGGTCAAAACGTGGAAGGTGGTGAAAAGATAAAAGCTGGTTAAAGGGTGATAGGTCGTCAAAAGGTGGATGTTGGTCAAAAGGTGGAAGGTGGTGAAAAGGTGATAGGTCGTCAAAAGGTGGAGGCTGGTCAAAAGGTGGAAGGTGGTGAAATGGTAAAGCTGGTCAAAAGGGTGATAAGTCGTCAAAAGGTAAATGCTGGTCAAAAGGTGGAAGGTGGTGAAAAGGTGATAGGTCGTCAAAAGGTGGAAGCTGGTCAAAAGGTGGAAGGTGGTGAAAAGGTAAAAGCTGGTCAAAGGGTGATAGGTCGTCAAAAGGTGGATGCTGGTCAAAAGGTGGAAGGTGGTGAAAAGGTGATATGTCGTCAAAAGGTGGAAGCTGGTCAAAAGGTGATAGGTCGTCAAACGGTGAAAGGTGATCAAAAGGTGGAAGCTGGTCAAAAGGCGGAAGCTTGTCAAAAGGTGGAAGGTGATCAAAAGGTGGAAGCTGGTCAAAAGGTGGAAGCTTGTAAAAAGGTGATAGGTCGTCAAAAGTTGGAAGGTGATCAAAAGTTTGAATGTGATCAAAAGTTGGAAGGTGATCAAAAGGTGGAATGTGATCAAAAGGTGGAAGGTGATCAAAAGGTGGAATGTGATCAAAAGGTGGAATGTGATCAAAAGGTGGAATGTGATCAAAAGTTGGAATGTGATCAAAAGTTGGAATGTGATCAAAAGGTGGAAGGTGATCAAAAGGTGGAATGTGATCAAAAGTTGGAATGTGATCAAAAGTTGGAATGTGATCAAAAGGTGGAATGTGATCAAAAGGTGGAATGTGATCAAAAGGTGGAATGTGATCAAAAGGTGGAAGGTGATCAAAAGTTGGAATGTGATCAAAAGTTAGAATGTGATCAAAAGGTGGAATGTGATCAAAAGTTGGAATGTGATCAAAAGGTGGAATGTGATCAAAAGGTGAAATGTGATCAAAAGTTGGAATGTGATCAAAAGGTGGAATGTGATCAAAAGGTGGTAGGTGATCAAAAGGTGGAAGGTGATCAAAAGGTGGAATGTGATCAAAAGTTGGAATGTGATCAAAAGGTGGAAGGTGATCAAAAGGTGGAAGGTGATCAAAAGGTGGAATGTGATCAAAAGTTGGAATGTGATCAAAAGGTGGAATGTGATCAAAAGTTGGAATGTGATCAAAAGGTGGAATGTGATCAAAAGGTGGAATGTGATCAAAAGTTGGAATGTGATCAAAAGGTGGAATGTGATCAAAAGGTGGAAGGTGATCAAAAGGTGGAATGTGATCAAAAGGTGGAATGTGATCAAAAGTTGGAATGTGATCAAAAGGTGGAATGTGATCAAAAGGTGGAATGTGATCAAAAGGTGGAAGGTGATCAAAAGTTGGAATGTGATCAAAAGGTGGAATGTAATCAAAATGTGGAAAGTGATCAAAAGGTGGAATGTGATCAAAAGTTGGAATGTGATCAAAAGGTGGAATGTGATCAAAAAGTGGAATGTGATCAAAAGGTGGAAGGTGATCAAAAGTTAGAATGTGATCAAAATTTTTAATGTGATCAAAAGGTGGAAGGTGATCAAAAGGTGGAAGGTGATCAAAAGGTGGAAGGTGATCAAAAAATGGAATGTGATCAAAAGGTGGAATGTGATCAAAAGGTGGAAGGTGATCAAAAGTTGGAATGTGATCGAAAGTTGGAATGTGATCAAAAGGTGGAATGTGATCAAAAGGTGGAATGTGATCAAAAGGTGGAAGGTGATCAAAAGTTGGAAAGTGATTAAAAGTTGTAATGTGATCAAAAGTTGGAATGTGATCAAAAGGTGGAATGTGATCAAAAGTTGGAATGTGATCAAAAGGTGGAAGGTGATCAAAAGTTGGAATGTGATCAAAAGTTGAAATGTGATCAAAATGTGGAAAGTGATCAAAAGGTGGAATGTGATCAAAAGGTGGAATGTGATCAAAAGTTGGAAGGTGATCAAAAGTTGGAATGTGATCAAAAGGTGGAATGTGATCAAAAGGTGGAATGTGATCAAAAGTTGGAATGTAATCAAAAGGTGGAATGTGATTAAAAGGTGGAATGTGATCAAAAGGTGGAATGTGATCAAAAGTTGGAATGTGATCAAAAGTTGAAATGTGATCAAAAGTTGGAAGGTGATCAAAAGTTGGAATGTTATCAAAAGTTGAAATGTGATCAAAAGTTGGAATGTGATCAAAAGTTGGAATGTGATCAAAAGTTGGAATGTGATCAAAAGTTGGAATGTGATCAAAAGTTGGAAGGTGATCAAAAGGTGGAATGTAATCAAAAGATGGAAGGTGATCAAAAGTTGGAATGTAATCAAAAGTTGAAATGTGATCAAAAGGTGGAAGGTGATCAAAAGGTGGAAGGTGATCAAAAGTTAAAATGTGATCAAAAGTTTGAATGTGATCAAAAGGTGGAAGGTTATCAAAAGTTAGAATGTGATCAAAATTTTTAATGTGATCAAAAGGTGGAAGGTGATCAAAAGGTGGAAGATGATCAAAAGGTGGAATGTGATCAAAAGATGGAGAGTGATCAAAAGTTGGAAGGTGATCAAAAGTTTGAATGTGATCAAAAGTTGGAATGTGATCAAAAGGTGGAATGTGATCAAGAGTTGGAATGTGATCAAAAGGTGGAAGGTGATCAAAAGTTGGAATGTGATCAAAAGGTGGAATGTGATCAAGAGTTGGAATGTGATCAAAAGTAGGAATGTGATCAAAAGTTGGAATGTGATCAAAAGATGGAATGTAATCAAAAGTTGGAATGTGATCAAAAGGTGGAATGTGATCAAAAGTTGGAATGTGATCAAAAGGTGGAAGGTGATCAAAAGGTGGAATGTGATCAAAAGGTGGAATGAAATCAAAAGGTGGAAGGTGATCAAAAGGTGGAATGTGATCAAAATTTGGAATGTGATCAAAAGGTGGAATGTGATCAAAAGGTGGAATGTGATCAAAAGGTGGAATGTGATCAAAAGGTGGAATGTGATCAAAAGTTGGAATGTGATAAAAAGGTGGAATGTGATCAAAAGGTGGAAGGTGATCAAAAGGTGGAATGTGATCAAAAGTTGGAATGTGATCAAAAGATGGAAGGTGATCAAAAGGTGGAATGTGATCAAAAATTGGAATGTGATCAAAAGGTGGAATGTGATCAAAAGTTGGAATGTGCTCAAAAGGTGGAATGTGATCAAAAGGTGGAATGTGATCAAAAGTTGGAATGTGATCAAAAGGTGGAATGTGATCAAAAGGTGAAAGGTGATCAAATGTTGGAAGGTGATCAAAAGGTGGAAGGTGATCAAAAGTTGGAATGTGATCAAAAGTTGGAATGTGATCAAAAGGTGGAAGATGATCAAAAGTTGGAATGTGATCAAAAGTTGGAATGTGATCAAAAGTTGGAATGTGATTAAAAGGTGGAATGTGATCAAAAGTTGGAATGTGATCAAAAGGTGGAAGGTGATCAAAAGGTGGAAGGTGATCAAAAGTTGGAATGTGATCAAAAGGTGGAATGTGATCAAAAGGTGGAATGTGATCAAAAGTTGGAATGTGATCAAAAGTTGGAATGTGATCAAAAGTTGGAAGGTGATCAAAAGGTGGAATGTGAGTAAAAGGTGGAATGTGATCAAAAGTTACAAAGTGATCAAAAGTTGTAATGTGATCAAAAGTTGGAATGTGATCAAAAGGTGGAATGTGATCAAAAGTTGGAATGTGATCAAAATATGGAATGTGATCAAAAGGTGGAATGTGATCAAAAGGTGGAATAGGATCAAAAGGTGGAATGTGATCAAAAGTTAGAATGTGATCAAAAGGTGGAATGTGATCAAAAGTTGGAAGGTGATCAAAAGTTGGAATGTGATCAAAAGGTGGAATGTGATCAAAAGGTGGAATGTGATCAAAAGTTGGAATGTAATCAAAAGGTGGAATGTGATCAAAAGGTGGAATGTGATCAAAAGGTGGAATGTGATCAAAAATTGGACTGTGATCAAAAGTTGGAATGTGATCCAAAGGTGGAAGGTGATCAAAAGTTGGAAGGTGATCAAAAGTTGGAATGTTATCAAAAGTTAGAATGTGATCAAAAGTTGGAATGTGATCAAAAGTTGGAATGTGATCAAAAGTTGGAATGTGATCAAAAGTTGGAAGGTGATCAAAAGGTGGAATGTAATCAAAAGATGGAAGGTGATCAAAAGTTGGAATGTAATCAAAAGTTGAAATGTGATCAAAAGGTGGAAGGTGATCAAAAGGTGGAAGGTGATCAAAAGTTGAAATGTGATCAAAAGTTTGAATGTGATCAAAAGGTGGAAGGTTATTAAAAGTTAGAATGTGATCAAAATTTTTAATGTGATCAAAAGGTGGAAGGTGATCAAAAGGTGGAAGATGATCAAAAGGTGGAATGTGATCAAAAGATGGAGAGTGATCAAAAGTTGGAAGGTGATCAAAAGTTTGAATGTGATCAAAAGTTGGAATGTGATCAAAAGGTGGAATGTGATCAAGAGTTGGAATGTGATCAAAAGGTGGAAGGTGATCAAAAGTTGGAATGTGATCAAAAGTTGGAATGTGATCAAAAGGTGGAAGGTGATCAAAAGTTGGAATGTGATCAAAAGATGGAATGTAATCAAAAGTTGGAATGTGATCAAAAGGTGGAATGTGATCAAAAGTTGGAATGTGATCAAAAGGTGGAAGGTGATCAAAAGGTGGAATGTGATCAAAAGGTGGAATGTAATCAAAAGGTGGAAGGTGATCAAAAGGTGGAATGTGATCAAAAGTTGGAATGTGATCAAAAGGTGGAATGTGATCAAAAGGTGGAATGTGATCAAAAGGTGGAATGTGATCAAAAGGTGGAATGTGATCAAAAGTTGGAATGTGATAAAAAGGTGGAATGTGATCAAAAGGTGGAAGGTGATCAAAAGGTGGAATGTGGTCAAAAGTTGGAATGTGATCAAAAGATGGAAGGTGATCAAAAGGTGGAATGTGATCAAAAGTTGGAATGTGATCAAAAGGTGGAATGTGGTCAAAAGTTGGAATGTGATCAAAAGGTGGAATGTGATCAAAAGGTGGAATGTGATCAAAAGTTGGAATGTGATCAAAAGGTGGAATGTGATCAAAAGGTGGAAGGTGATCAAAAGGTGGAATGTGATCAAAAGGTGGAATGTGATCAAAAGTTGGAATGTGATCAAAAGGTGGAATGTGATCAAAAAGTGGAATGTGATCAAAAGGTGGAAGGTGATCAAATGTTGGAAGGTGATCAAAAGTTGGAAGGTGATCAAAAGTTGGAATGTGATCAAAAGTTGGAAGGTGATCGAAAGTTGGAATGTGATCAAAAGGTGGAATGTGATCAAAAGGTGGAATGTGATCAAAAGTTACAAAGTGATCAAAAGTTGTAATGTGATCAAAAGTTGGAATGTGATCAAAAGGTCGAAGGTGATCAAAAGTTGGAATGTGATCAAAATGTGGAATGTGATCAAAAGGTGGAATGTGATCAAAAGGTGGAATGTGATCAAAAGGTGGAATGTGATCAAAAGTTGGAATGTGATCAAAAGTTGAAAGGTGATCAAAAGTTGGAATGTGATCAAAAGGTGGAATGTTATCAAAAGTTGGAATGTGATCAAAAGGTGGAATGTGATCAAAAGGTGGAATGTGATTAAAAGGTGGAATGTGATCAAAAGGTGGAATGTGATTAAAAGGTGGAATGTGATCAAAAGTTGGAATGTGATCAAAAGGTGGAATGTGATCAAAATTGGAATGTGATCAAAAGTTGGAATGTGATCAAAAGGTGGAAGGTGATCAAAAGTTTGAATGTGATCAAAAGGTGGAATGTGATCAAAAGTTGGAATGTGATCAAAAGTTGGAATGTGCTCAAAAGTTGAAAAGTGATCAAAAGTTGGAATGTGATCAAAAGGTGGAAGGTGATCAAAAGGTGGAAGGTGATCAAAAGGTGAAATGTGATCAAAAGGTGGAAGGTGATCAAAAGGTGGAAGGTGATCAAAAGTTGGAAGGTCATCAAAAGGTGGAAGGTGATCAAAAGGTGGAATGTGATCAACAAATAAAGTTAAAACATTGAAATAATTTATTTTCGCACATAGGAGGCGCGGTTGCTAAGCGGTAAAGTGCTTTGCCTACAAACCGGGGTCCGGAACCAGTTGAAGGCTGGGATTTTTATTTTCGGGATCTCTCAGCACTCCTGAGTCCACCCATCTCTAATTTGTACCTGGTTGGTCATTGTGCTCGTTAACCGTAGGCCATAGAAACAGATGACCTTTTCATCATCTGCCCTTTAGACCACACGGTCTGAAAGGAGAACTTTTTTTTTATTTTCGCACATAGAAGTGCGCTGTTCTGCTGAACTTGTAGAGCGTCGCGCTAACAACGCGAATGTTGTGGGTTTGATCCCTACACAAACCGAAATTATTATTTTTCAAATAAATTTCGAATGTAAACTTTACTTTATTATTTAAATGTAAAGTTTACTTTATTATTGGAATGTAAAGTTTACTTTATTATTGGAATGTAAAGTTTACTTTATTATTTGAATGTAAAGTTTACTTTATTATTGGAATGTAAAGTTTACTTTATTATTGGAATGTAAAGTTTACTTTATTATTGGAATATAAAGTTTACTTTGATTTGACTTGTTTGAATCAGAATTAGACCTTTACTTAATCACCACATAGCATAGGTAGTGTAGTACAACTCACCAGTCACATTGATAAGCCAGGTGTCACCATCGCACTGTATTTGAGTCAATGTCTTGTTTGCATTCATCACTCGCAGATAAGGCCAATAAAAATTGAATGGGAAAAAACTGGACCTATTTATTTGGTGTTTGGCGAAGAATTCTACGCACATAAAAAACAAAGGAAAAAAAAAGGATGATTTCATTGTTGTAATTACAATAATAGAACAAAATTAACAAAATATGAACATCTTCAGCATCTACAACACGTAAACATCTGTAACATCTACATTTCTACAACATCTACATCTCTACAACATCTACATCTCTACAACATATACATCTCTACATCTACATCTCTACAACATATACATCTCTACAACATCTACATCTCTACAACATCTACATCTCTACAACATCTACATCTCTACAACATCTACATCTCTACAACATCTACATCTCTACAACATACACATCTCTACAACATCTACATCTCTACAACATCTACATCTCTACAACATATACTACACATACAACATTTACCAAATCTACAACATGCATGGCTGCCTGGTCGTGCGGTTTGCGCGCTGGACTGTCGTTTGGATTTATCGATGTCCCGGGTTCAAACCCTGCCCACTCTCAACCGCCGTCGTCCCGCGGGAGGTTTGGACTAGGTAGTAAACTATCTTAAGCTCTGAAGGAACATCAGAAACATGTCAAACATTTTACAAACAAACAAATCTTAATGTTCAACTTCCGTAACATCAACAGGTACAACATCTTAACATCAACAGGTACAACATCTGTAACATCAACATATATTAAGGATTCCTTATATTAAAATGTATTGTCTTATGTTAAGATTTATCTGCTTTTTAGGGATGTCAATAATAAAAATCTTTTACAAAGATTGTCTTATGTCAAAATTGCCCACTAAAGAGTCAATCATATTCAGAGCCATGAGGAATCATGGTCGAGCACGTGGATCAGCCTTCCAGGGCGCTGGAGCGTAAAGGGCGTCAAAATGAGTATCAAAACACAACCACAAAATGTATATTCCACGAGGACTGTCTAGATGTTCCGCAAGGCCTGTCTAGATGTTCCGCAAGGCCTGTCTAGATGTTACGCAAGGCCTGTCTAGATGTTCTGCAAGGCCTGTCTAGATGTTCCGCAAGGCCTGTCTAGATGTTCTGCAAGGCCTGTCTAAGTGTTCAACAAACTACTGGACTAACTAGTAGGCGACCACATGAAGTAAGCATGGTCGAGAGGCTAAGTGCGCTTGAACTTGGCTTGGCTTGGCTACCTAGAACGGGGTTCGAGGTTCGACACCCGACTCGGGCAGAGTTGCGTTTACTGAGCGCCTAAAGGCAGCACGGAAAACCAACTCCAAGATACCCCTTCCCCCCCCCCCACCGGTCCACAAATGAGATCGGACCAAAAGCGCTCTGAGCATGCTATAAGCATGAAAGTAGCGCTATATAAAAGCTATAATAATAATAATAATAATCTCTCCTAAGTAATAAAGTGTTTCGCTAAATACTCCGAATGTGCGAAGTGTTTTTTTTTTAAAGAAAAAGTTTGAGAAACACTGACGTACACTAACAGGAGGGGGGGGGGGTGACAAATCGACAGGCACTTCCCTTTGCACTCTCGTTGGCCACTGTTTATATTACGATATATACATACATTAAAATGAATTGTACTATACTAAAAACGTTTCATATGAAGACTATGTGTATACCCGTATAATCTTGTATCAAGGCTGCCCTGACAAAGATAGTCCTATACTTATGGTGTACTAATACCTAAGAAATCATAGGGGGAAAAAAAAGCTCTTACCAAAGGGGAATGTGTTGTAACAAGTGAAGATGTCACAATACGAGACCCGTAGCTTCACATCGCTGACTGTGACAAACCATTCAGGATAATCCGTATAGCAAGGTATTATAAAAGCCGAGCCTTTTTCTAGTTTGACATTCTGTGTCATACTGCAGTCACCGCCATCTAGCGGAGAGTTTAAAGAAACTCGTGTATATGAGGTCATTCAAACAAATACGCACATACACAGAAGTAGACATATTTAAGGTATATATAATGTTTGTAACGTGTCAATAAATCTTCCATCATCAAGCAGAATCAAACTCTTTACTTTGTTGGAATGCTGCCTGGATGTGAAGTATGCGCAGTCAATGCTCTTATACCACTAAGGAAGAAGGAGTATTTGTATGCTTCTGTCCCAGTATAGAAACGAAGAATCTGCCTTTATCTTTGTGTTTTTCTGAGTATTTTATTAGGTATAATTTTTGTATTTGAAGATTATGGTTCAGTGTTTTATGTATAATTGCTACTTTACTTTTGAGTCTTCTATCCTGAAAGGTTTCTAAATTTAGTGATTTTACAAAAGGTGTTACTCTAGTCAAATGTGAATATTCATTTGTTATGAATCTCACTGCTCTATTTTGTGTCTGTTCTAGCTTTTTAATGTGTCCTTGAGTTGAGGGGTCCCAAACAGAAGATGCATATTCTATTGTTGGCTTTAATAACATTTTAGTGACAGTGACTATAGATAGATAACTAAAATTATACACCTTATCTCAGCATCTTTACAAATATCTTCATTATCAATACTCTTAGCCGAGTGAGAGCTGGTGAAGTTTAAACTCAATTTTCCTGTACAATAACCCTGTGTTTGTGCAACAACGATCTGGTAAGGATTTCCAATAAAATACATTGGAACTATCGGTCTAGGTCAGTGTAGGATGTATGTTCCAGATTAGAACTTTTCGCTAAGAAGGACTCCCCGATGATCTATTAAACTATTTGGCCTTTAGACGAGGAACCCAACGGTCTATTAGACTAGGCGCCCCTTTGGTCTTTTTGATAAAGAGCCCTAATGAACTATGACCAGGAGCGGACTGGATGTCACAATCGGTCCGGGCATTTCTATACAATGCGGCCCATAAATTGTATGCCACATGATGGGCATCCACTCATATCTATCCTCAAAAGTATTATGTGCACACGTTAATAATGTATCGATAGTATTTTACTATACGAATAAATTATTAGATGACTTTGAAACTTTCTGATAAGCTCTGTTACTAAATGAATAAAGTAGAACACTCAGAATGATGAATCTCTTAAACTGAAAAATGTCTGCTACCATATACGTTAACTTAAACATGTAGTTAACATTCAAATTTCAAGCATTCGTAGCTGGTTCAGTTATTTAGTCTTATTACATGAACTCTTCTGAAACGCAGAATTTAATTCATAGAAATAATACCAAATAAAAAAAGATTGAATTGAAGCATTTGCTCCTCACTGCAGTTCGGAATGTCATTTGTACATTTTATTTTGAGTTTCGGGATTTTAGGACGCCCATGAGTCCACCCAACTCTAGCCGGTACCTGACTTTAGTTAAGGTAAGTAAAGGTCGTTGTGCTGCTCGTAAACTGTTGGCCAAAGAAACAGATGACCTTAACATTATCTGCCCTATAGATCGCAAGGTTTGAAAGGGGAATTTTACTTGCCCATATAGCCAATCCGCCCTTGACTATGACACTGGGCACCCAATTGATCTATTAGACTAGTTCAGGGGAATTAAAGGGAGAAAAAAAATCCGCTTTAATGACTTTATCGTATAATAAATTGAATAATTAAAGGGAAACTCCGATGGTTTTTCAAATTTGAGTTATTGACATATTTAAATTCTGCGTAAAAAATTGTAATAGTAAACATTTTACCATTTTTTATTTAAATGCTTAGAAACATTTATATTTAATAAATTAGACAGTAAATTCTTGACATCTCTAAAAAAAAAAACGGGGTTCTTTGAGATTTTGTTTTCGGTTAGGCATACGTCACTTCCCTCAACAATACTGAAAGGGAAACTAGATTTGACCAATCGTATCGCTTTATTCTAACAGTAGCTGTTAGGCTGTTAGGCTTAGTGACGGCCTAGTCAAGCGCTATGGTACAGTTATAGATAGATAGATTTCCATAAAAAGCTATTCAACTAATAAACTAATATCTTTAAATTATAGATTTAACTTAATTCAGCATTATTTCTACTAAATAATTCAAATTAACAACTCTTAGTTTAGGACTATTTTGTCTCACTAATCCTTATAATTATATTTAATATTATTTAGTCTATATTTATTATTATATCCTTAGATTTTAGATCTAGTCAGTCTTAGACTTAGACTTTAATTAAGGCCTTAGATCTACTAATCATCTACTAATACTACTAATAATAACTAACAGTAATATTCTATATAGTTAGTTAAACACATAAATATATTGATCTAGAATTAGATCTAGATCTGGAATTAGATCTGGTCTAGGTCTATATTTTGAATAAACCATTTGATTGTCATTGTAAATTAGCTTTCACTTTAGACTTAGACTTAACTTAGGCATTTTTAACCTTAAAGTAGAATTAGACTAGACCTTTAAAAACTAAAATCAACAACAGTCATCATGAAATTGCTCTGGCTATTTATCCTAATAATTACTAAATACACACTAGCTGAACATAGAAATAGATCTACCTCAGTCAACACTAAACTTAAAAAGGAAAAAACAGTCATAATCAATCATCACACTTTAGATCAATGCAACTTCAAAAATAACCTAACATACACATCCATAACATTAAAGAAGATTACCCATCACAAATGGAAGTTCTCAATCAGACACAGTAGAAATAAATACCTATCACTGTTAATATTAATAGCAGGAGATGTAGAGTCAAACCCAGGGCCTAGATCTAAAGATAGATGCAACATCTGCAAAAAAGTATGCACCATGAAACAGAAAGCCATTCGATGTGACACCTGCGATGAATGGTACCATGCATCATGTCTCCATATGAATACACCTGTGTATTATGCCTTAGGCAACAAAGACGCATCATGGCACTGTGTACCGTGTGGGTTACCTCAGTTTACATCAGGACTGTTTGATTCCTTTGATGCGGACACTTCTAACCCATACAAGATCCTAAACACCATCCCAAACCAAACTCACCAACCACTAGCCAGATCCACTCCTGTTAAACCTAAATCTACTAAAATTAATCCAACAGCCTCACTAAACAAACCTACTAAAGAAGTAATACCAAAATACCTTAAAACCTTAGTAATAAATTTTCAAAGCATTAGGAACAAAACAGCAGACTTAGAAATTTTATTAGAATGTGAGAAACCAGACATAATTGCAGGAACAGAAACTTGGCTACATCCTGAAATTTATAATGCAGAAATTTTCAATAGTGATTATGAAATTTTTAGAAAAAAAAAGGGCTGATAATCATGGAGGAGTTCTTTTAGCAATAAAAAACACTCTTATAGCAGAAGAAATTACCTTACCTAACTCAAAAAATATAGAATCTACATTTTGTAAAATTAATACAACCTCAACATCCCTAATAATAGGCAGCATTTACAGACCACCAAATTCTAGTTTAGAATACATGCAGGAACTATGTAATCAGATTACTACACTAAAAGAGACAAATAAAAATGCAGTTTTTTGGATTATGGGTGATTTCAACCTACCTGATATAAATTGGAAAACACTAACCATAGATAAACACCAAAACCTTAAGGACATAAATGAGCTTTTCATAAAAACTTTACACAACCTAAGTTTAGATCAAATAATTAAAAAGCTAACTAGATTAAACAACACATTAGATCTCTTCTTAACCAACAGACCTGGATTAGTAGTTGATTATGATATTATCCCTGGTCTATCAGACCATGAGATCATAAAAATACACAGTCAGATAAAAGCAGTAGCCAATACAAAACCCAAAAGAAAAATCTTACTCTGGCATAAATGTAACCTAACACAACTACAAACATTCTTATTAGAAAAAGACATTAACCAACCAGTCGATGACCTCTGGAATTTCATTAAAAACCATCTTAAAAGCATTATAGAAAATCATATACCAACTAAATACACATCAAACAAAATAAATAAATGCTGGTTTAATGATAGACTAAAGAAGCTTTGTAAACAGAAGGAAAACCTATATACAAAATTTAAAGAAACCAATGCAGAAAGAGTTTACAAAAAGTATATAAAAATTAAACACCTAACCCAAAAAGTAAGCAGACAGTTGCAGAGTGAATACATAAACAATGTAATATCTAAAGATAACAACAAAAACCTATGGTCATACATTAAGTCTAAGAAAATAGAAACAACAGGCATAGCGCCATTAAAAGATGAACATAACATAATAATTAATGATAATGAAACTAAAGCAAACATCCTAAACAAATACTTTGCATCAGCATTCTCAGCCCCAGGAGACAAAGACATATTTCTTAATTTGAACCAAGTAGACAACATAGAAGATTTAGTAGTACAAGAAAATGGAATTAAAAAACTATTAGCCAACACCAAACCAAATAAAGCGTCTGGACCTGATGGTATTCCAGCTAGATTACTCAAAGAACTAAGCAATGAGCTAGCCCCAGTGTTCAAAATACTCTTTCAGGCATCGCTTAACCAGGGCAGAGTACCAAAGGAGTGGAAAGAAGCTAATGTCATCCCCCTATTTAAAAAAGGAGAAAAATCTGACCCAGGAAACTACAGACCAGTATCACTTACCAGCATCACATGTAAAATACTAGAACACATAATATGTAGCAATATCATAAACCACTTAGACAAACATAATGTCCTCACCCCATACCAACATGGCTTTAGGAAATATAGATCATGTGAAACACAACTAATAGGACTAATTGATGATTTTTCAAAAGGTTTAGATAATAGTGAACAAATAGATGCTATCTTACTAGATTTTTCCAAGGCTTTTGACAAAGTCCACCACCATAGTTTGCTTAAAAAATTAAAATATTTCGGCATTAACGGTCCACTGCATCAGTGGATTAAAGATTTTCTGATAGGGAGAGAACAAACTGTAATAATAAATGGCTCTAAATCAACACCAATAACAGTAAACTCAGGTGTACCTCAAGGAACAGTCTTGGGTCCACTACTATTTTTAATTTACATAAATGATTTACCAAATTGCATTACTTCAGGAACAAAAGTCAGATTATTTGCAGACGATTGCATAATATATAGAACAATAAAAATAAAACAAGACACAGATATTTTACAAAGAGAATTAGATGAATTACAGAAATTGGAGCATGTCTTTCCACCCAGAAAAATGTCAGTTGTTAAGAGTAACAAAAATACTAAAACAAATTAATTCCACTTATCTTATTCATGGCAAACCAGTATCACAGACTAAAAACGCAAAATACCTAGGGGTTATAATAAATGAAAAACTGTCATGGAATCCACATATTGATGAAACTATTAAAAAATCCAACAAAGCATTAGGGTTTATTAAAAGAAATTTCTATAAATCAAATAAGAACATAAAACTAAAATGTTATTTAACCTTGGTTAGGCCAATAATAGAATATGCATCCACCATTTGGGACCCCTCAACTCAAGAAAACATTAAGAAACTGGAACAAACACAAAATAGAGCAGTGAGATTCATAACAAACGAATATTCACATTTGACTAGAGTAACACCATTAGTAAAATCACTAAATTTAGGAAGCCTTCAGGACAGAAGACTCAAAAGTAAAGTAGCAATTATACATAAAACACTGAACCATAATCTTCAAATACAAAAACAAAATTTAATAAAATACTCTGAAAGACACAAAAATACAGGCACATTCCTCGTCCCATATGCTAGGACAAATTTGTACAAATACTCCTTCTTCCCTAGTGCTATTAGAGCATGGAATGGGTTGCCTGAGCTAGCCAGAAAAACCAGTGACTTGGCAGAATTTAAGTCATTGGTTAATATGCATGACTAAATGCATGACGCGTAGGACGTAATCATCTTCTTTTTTTTTTGAAGTAACGTCTGTATAATATAAGATAAGATAAGAAGATTTAAAAGCATCAGGACAACCAACTCGAGAAAAAAAGTAATATTTTCATCTAAGCCCCTCCTTGTCCCAAGAAGTAAATAGATCGCAGGTCTGACTGATTCGACCACAAACTGGTCAGTGTAAGGCTAGTCTAGTCTACGTGTAGTCAGTCATGACAAGACAACCAAGCGATAGTGTTTGCTGTGTGTTAAGTAGTCAGGCGAGAAGATACACACTGCCGTGGTTAGTCAAGCATGTAAATCGCCTTTAACACGCATTTTTCTTCGCTTACAAGATCCTAGATCTAACTGCATAGACGAAGATATATTTCTTTTACGAGAATGTAAACGTTACTGTAATGGTTTTCCATGGGAAGCGTGGTCGAGAGGCTAAGTGCGCTTGAACTTGCGCTTGCCCGACTCGGGCAGAGTTGCGTTTACTGAAAACCACTGAAAACCAACTCCTAGATACCCCCTTCCCCCCACCGGTCCACAAATGAGATTGGACCAAAGCGCTCTGAGCATGATATAAGCATGAAAGTAGCGCTATATAAAAGCTATAATAATAATTATACAATAAGTCACTAGATTAAATTAATAGGCATGCGTGACGTCACTTAGAAACCCGGTGAAAGTCTGACCGTTTTGGATGCGCAGGAAAATTACGTCACAAAAATATCAATTACTAAATTATTATTGCAAATAAAAACAAAATAATAATATATTCATTATCTGTAAATCAAAACACATATTTTATGTCAAAACCATCGGAGTTTCCCTTTAATGTCTACTAATTTTCTTTTAAATGATATTATATTTAGCACCAGGCGAACGAGAGTGCTCATTCGCTAATGTCTAATTAAACACTTACCAAACATAAGTCCGAATTAAATACGTTTATGCCTGTTTTAAGATAATTAAACACTTACTTAACACAAAAAGTCCAATCTCCAACAATAGCAGTATAGGGTTGTACATTCGAAGAAGGTCACTCACTCCTGGTTCCTGGTCTAGGTCACACAAACAAGACGCTGTGGTTTATAGAAGTTCAATTGGCTATTATCTTCTTATCTTATATAATACAGACGTTACTTCAAAAAAGAAGATGATTACGTCCTACGCGTCATGCATTTAGTCATGCATATTAACCAATGACTTAAATTCTGCCAAGTCACTGGTTTTTCTGGCTAGCTCAGGCAACCCATTCCATGCTCTAATAGCACTAGGGAAGAAGGAGTATTTGTACAAATTTGTCCTAGCATATGGGACGAGGAATGTGCCTTTATTTTTGTGTCTTTCAGAGTATTTTATTAAATTTTGTTTTTGTATTTGAAGATTATGGTTCAGTGTTTTATGTATAATTGCTACTTTACTTTTGAGTCTTCTGTCCTGAAGGCTTTCTAAATTTAGTGATTTTACTAATGGTGTTACCCTAGTCAAATGTGAATATTCGTTTGTTATGAATCTCACTGCTCTATTTTGTGTTTGTTCCAGTTTCTTAATGTTTTCTTGAGTTGAGGGGTCCCACACGGTGGATGCATATTCTATTATTGGCCTAACCAAGGTTAAATAACATTTTAGTTTTATGTTCTTATTTGATTTATAGAAATTTCTTTTAATAAACCCTAATGCTTTGTTGGATTTTTTTATAGTTTCATCAATATGTGGATTCCATGACAGTTTTTCATTTATTATAACACCTAGGTATTTTGAGTTTTTAGTCTGTGTTACTGGTTTGCCATGAATAAGATAAGTGGAATTAATTTGTTTTAGTTTTTTTGTTACTCTTAACAACTGACATTTTTCTGGGTGGAAAGACATGCTCCAATTTGATTCCCATTTCTGTAATTCATCTAATTCTCTTTGTAAAATGTCTGTGTCTTGTTTTGTTTTTATTGTTCTATATATTATGCAATCGTCTGCAAATAGTCTGACTTTTGTTCCTGAACTAATGCAATTTGGTAAATCATTTATGTAAATTAAAAATAGTAGTGGACCCAAGACTGTTCCTTGAGGTACACCTGAGTTTACTGTTATTGGTGTTGATTTAGAGCCATTTATTATTACAGTTTGTTCTCTCCCTATCAGAAAATCTTTAATCCACTGATGCAGTGGACCGTTAATGCCGAAATATTTTAATTTTTTAAGCAAACTATGGTGGTGAACTTTGTCAAAAGCCTTGGAAAAATCTAGTAAGATAGCATCTATTTGTTCACTATTATCTAAACCTTTTGAGAAATCATCAATTAGTCCTATTAGTTGTGTTTCACATGATCTATATTTCCTAAAGCCATGTTGGTATGGGGTGAGGACATTATGTTTGTCTAAGTGGTTTATGATGTTGCTACATATTATGTGTTCTAGTATTTTACATGTGATGCTGGTAAGTGATACTGGTCTGTAGTTTCCTGGATCAGATTTTTCTCCTTTTTTAAATAGGGGGGTGACATTAGCTTCTTTCCAGTCCTTTGGTACTCTGCCCTGGTTAAGCGATGCCTGAAAGAGTATTTTGAACACTGGGGCTAGCTCATTGCTTAGTTCTTTGAGTAATCTAGCTGGAATACCATCAGGTCCAGACGCTTTACGCTTAATCTACAGCAGTCTCCTTCGCCATCTCTAACTTGGCACCATGTAGTCATTGTTTGTGTAATACGAGAGTATCGAGGTATGTCCATAAACAGCTTCTCACAACGGACGTGTACTTATAGATAGACTCCAAGACCCGGATGTCCTGCGTCTATAGATCTAGTTCTGCTAGTTGTGTATGTCAGGCGTAACAAAACTGTTGCCAACTAAGGAAAGGCTTCGTTCCTATCATACCTTCCTGGAATCGCTGAAGATTTCGACATTGAGCTAATAACGAGGCTAATGGGCTAGTGGCCAAGTTGTTTCGTGTCTGAAACATAGAACCGACGGCTGTAAGTGAAGAAATTGCATGTACATGGAACTACTAGATAAAGATTTATATACCCAGTCCTTTAACTTGGAACGCAAATCTGCATATATGTGCCAATAATATGTTCAACCAAGCAGAACTGTTCAGTATTGTACTCATATGAGAATGGGAATGTTAGTTCCCCTTTCTAACCCATCAACTGTATTAAATTTAATTAGGATCTTTAAATCAAGAGAGACTCTAAAAACACTCTTTCTGTGTGATTGGTAGTTTTTTTGTTGTGTGTGTGTATGTGTGTGTGTTTGTTGTTGTTTTTTAGGGTATGGAAAACGAAAGCTCTCGGCCACTTTGATACACCATTCTAGCTAAAACTACTAACTAAACTAAAGAAAATTAATTAAACTATACAAACTTTTTCATAACTTTTTTTTGAAAGAGGTGGTGGGGTTGAACAAGACCTGTATATAGATATAATCATCCGACTGTATGCCTACAGTTTGATCTTATTCTTTAAGCATTGTAGAAATATTTATCCATAATAAAATCAGTATTAAGGAATATGTTTCGTACACAAACGTTAATGCACACTAAAATAAAATGTCTCAATAAATATGCGTGCTTGTATTTTTGCCTTGAATGAAAACCTTTAGAAAAGAATAGTAGGCCTACTCTTTTTAAAAATGATATTAACTTATTATTATTATATAACGGAAAATCTTACTTAACCGATAAAGTTTCAAATCATATTAAATAACATAGATTTAGAATTTCAAATTTAGATCTAGTGTTCAAAGAAATAGAAACGAAATCGTTGGAGTTTTAAGAAACCTTTGACCTGTAGAACAATTTTATAGTGTAAAATACATGCTTGACTAACCATGCCGATGTGCTATTTTCTTGTCTGACTAAAAATACAACTAACACTATTGCATAACCGTTAAACTCGCAAGGGGAAAAAACGGTGGTCTTGTCAGTATGGACTGCACACTCAGTTCACTATATAGGCCTACACGTGTAGGCCTACGTCTATCTGAACAGGTTGTTAAAATCAGTCGGACACACAGTCTATTACAGCGGTTCTCAACCTTTTATGCTCGGCGACCCCTTTTACAATCCCCCACTATGCCGCGACCCCCCTCCCCGCACACACACATACAGCAATAGAAGAGTAGTCAATAACAATCCATGATCGTCTTAGGCGACCGCTGGCAAATCATCAATCGACACCCAAGAGGGTCGCGACCCACAGGTTGAGAACCCCTGGTCTATTATATAACTGGCCTTGTGGCATTCGGGAAAATGCTCGTATGACTGGCCTCCAATATTACGGTAGGGCTGCAGCCTAATGGGACAATTTGAATGACAATAAGACTTTTACAAGATTTTATAATACGTTTGTTATAAAGGGGAGCTGAGATTGGCCCGCGCCTTAACTTTTATATAAGATAGTTCAGATATGGCAGGGCCGATTATGACACCCATTCTGTCCCGTTCTATAAAAAACTCAGGCTTCATTTTGCCCTTACTGGCATAGAGGAATGCTGCCGGAAGCAGGTGAACTCTAAACGAGGCAGCTGGAGAGCTCTATCGAAGGTCACGGGACACACAATTGAGTCCCAAAGTAAAGCCCTTTCCGAAGACAGGCGCCGACGACAAAAATAGAACTTAAATAGACCCACTGCAGACAAAGGTTTTGTCTGCATCAAGTGTAGCAAAATATTTAGGTCGAAAGTATGTCTGCAAAGTCACGTGAAATATTGTTTGTACTCAACCCAAATCTTCTATAATTGAGAACAATTCTGTCAGTATCTGATTAAAATAGAATTTAGGTTTTTATAGTATTATAGGATATGGCTGGTTCAAAAAGATAATATTGAAGATGAGTCCATGAAGCCACTAATAATTTGTCTAAGGACTTGAAGACCCTTCATTATTACTCTATTCTTCGAATAAAGTGGGAAGCGTGGTCGAGAGGCTAAGCACGCTTGGACTTGGCTTGGCTATGAAGGGGGCTCGAGGCTCGACACCCGACTCGAACAGAGTTATGTTTACTGAACGCCTAAAGGCAGCACGGAAAACGTTCTCCCAGATACCCCCTCCCCCTCACTGGTCCACAAACTAGATTGGAAAGAAAGTAAATGAAAGTAGCGCTTTATAAAAACTAGAATTTAATTAAGTCGTGAAGAATTTTAATACAACTTTATTTTTATATTGACACCAATTCTTTGGACTATTTGTTTATTAAATCCCTACGCCACTAATCAATGACTAATTATACATTCCGAAGAAATCTCCGTTTGCGTTTGACTAACGATTCCCTCCAACTCCCAGCATGTGTACTCACAGTAATGAAGTATGTGGCTCTCACTCTCCTGAATAAAGAGCTGTGTCAGACGAGACGACGGTCAATTAGCCTGGTGGTTCCTAGTTGCTGGACGCTGGTCAGAACAACGTTCAACTAAGCTGTTTAAATCTGACATTTAAAGTGGGTTGACTTTCAGGGAGTCCTCTTAAAGTCACGTGACTCTAGAAAAACTTGGTGTAAGTTGTGAAAATGTCTTGATGATGTGATTTTAAATGTCTTGGTTGGTACTCAATCCAATAGATAGATAGATAGATAGATGGATGGATGGATGGATGGATGGATGGATGGATGGATTGGTAGGTAGGTAAGTAGGTAGGTAGGTAGGTAAATAAGTAAGTAGGTAGGTAGGTAGGTAAGTAGGTTGATAGTGTCACGTGTTTATTGTGTTTATTTGACTTGGAGTTCTTGATGCTATAAACTTGTGACATATGTGGGTTCGGAGGTGCCTTGATTATAGTTCAAACACTTTAATAATCAATGAAGTAACAAAGTGCTGATAGGTTTTCTTGAGTTTTAATTATTTAAAACTTGAACTTAAAACAATAAATTTATGTACAAAGATATATAAAACAGATACAGGATTCAGTGAAAATGTTCAATAAAATAAGTAAATATTTACTTTAAAACTTAGCGACTTCTAAGCCTAACTTTCTAGCTCTCTCTCTCGTCTCAAGCTAACACTCCGCCTTTAATATCTTTCTTTAGAATCAAGAACCGTGACATCTCAATACCCATCCTTGACTCCTTGACCCGTTTACATTTAATTTTCCCCTCAATTGTTTCTGTAATTTAACCTACGCCAATTAAGTCTCCCTGCTGTAGCCTTGAACCAAGTTTTAATCGGCGTCCTTCTGGCATTAAAGCGCGAGCGCGCTGACCCGATTTGAGATAGGTACAATGTCCCATTCTGTGAACAACGAGGTGTCACTAGGAACTGTTTTTGTAATTTAAGCTATGTTAATTTTGTTTCCCTGCTGTAGTCTTGAACTAAGTTTTAATCTGTGTTTTTCTGTTTTTATCTGATTTGAGATAGGTACAATGTCCTCATTTTGTAAACAATGAGGTGTCACTAGGGACGTGACATATAGGTAGGTAGAACATGAGAACATTAAAACAGTCGAAAGTTTCAAAAGTTATAAAGCTATTTCTTATTTCACGAACAAGATCGAAGACACACAAGTTCGAATTCTGTTTCCTATAGTGTCGCTGCAACATGCAACCAAAGACATATATTGTAAATATTACCAAAAATTAGTAATTTCTGTTACTGTTTACAGTGAAAAGGAATGGGTCTAAATTATAAGATAAATCCTTATATTGTTATGCTCTCTACTTGTTTACTAATCAAAGTTAAGCTTCCTAATCAAGTATTGCATTAATGTTAGTATTTGACAATATACCAAGAACATTTAAGGGGGCAACAGATCTCTGCAATCCACAATTGTGCTTCGGTAAGACCCACGTCTGAAGCTCAAACACTCAATAGTGAAATCTAGACAGACATTCCAGTAAATAGACGAATCTAAGCTATCATTGATATGCAGACCACGGCAAGGAACTCCGTTCATATCACTTTCTCTCTGCGTTGTTTGGGTGTTCAATTATTCACGTCTCATGTTTGAGCTCAATGTCATTCCATTTCACCACATAAGCGCTATTGACACAATTTTTGTGTGTTAACACCGCTAATTAATATGTAATTGCTCATTTCAGATTATGTAATGCTGTATTTATTCCTATTTTAATTAACAAATGAATGTGCTAGATTGTTATATTTCGTCAGATAGCTCTGTTTTTTTTTTGGTACAGATATAATTCTTCTGCAGTTGTGATGCAGAAAGTTATGTGTAATAAATTATATAGTTTATTATATTTGGCAAATTTAATAACTTTTTTCCAGGACTAAAAACCAAGTTAACTAGCCAATCAAATCTCTGATACATGTTATAATTTTAAATTGCATATCAACTAGCTGTTACACAAATACCCAAAAAATTTAAATTATCCTGTTTGTACTATAAAATTTAAAGAATGACGTTCCCACGTTTACTACACTTGATATATATTTCCAATAGTGTCACGAAACAGAAGTCACTAAAGACTTCGTACAAGTATTAGTGTCACTCAATGCTCGTACCACTTCTTATAAGTAACAAACAACTGTCTTTCAATGGCCCCTGTGTACCCCTACTAGTGCAATGGGCCACTTGGCGCCATGGTTACTGTCTCAGTGTCTGGAAATTTTAGCTATGACCTGTTTTAAAAATACGCCAGCCTCCGCCCGTTCTTTTATCACTAACCTAAAAAACCATATTTAAACTTTAAATAATCTACGAACTATATGAGCAATACAATACAAACTCACTACAATCCTAAAATATATAAACATTCTAAAAACTAGAATGATTTTTAACAATATTTAGAAAAGAAACGAGCAAAATAGAAAAGAATACTTTTTAAAGGACAAAGCTTACATTAAGTGTATCAATTTGTTTGGATCAGTCAATTTGTAATAAGCCTCATACGACAATCTATAAAGGGGACTAATTCAGCATATACCACCACTTCAGTCAAGTACTATTTCTTTCCCTTTGGAAAGGGGACTAATTCAGCTTATACCGCCACTTAAGTCAAGTACTATTTCTTTCCCTTGTTTGAGATACCAAACAAAGTAATTTATTACCAATAGTTAATTAACTAATTGTTTAATCTTCCTTATTGATTATTGTGTTGTCAGGTAAAAGAAAGAAATGTGCAAAATTTCCGCTTGATTTGAGGTTTAGTGTCAGAGGAATAACTTCTACACACTTTTGGCTAGACATAGTTGATATAAGCATTGTAAAAAAAAAAAGATGAAAGTCTACAGACACATTACTAAATATGTCTAAGTTTATTTCTAAACCACATACAAACCCTGACCCTCGTCATATCCTTGAACTATTGATATATAATGTATATTCAGTAATCACTTCAATTGTTTGAGGTGACCAAACAAAATGTCCAATGGCCCCATCATTGGTTGCCCTAATCTAAACATATCATAATAACCGCCAGCCGCGCGAGATCAATCCGCGTGACATGCGCACTCAATCCAAATATTAATGTCTTGTGATTAACAGAAATGTTCAATGTCGTCTGCCCAGATTGTGCAGCACAATTGTGTGTAAACAAGTCTAAATTACTATTACACTTTTTACATAGGAGCAAGTTTGATTTCATGTACATTTTGGCTATATATAATTGTGTGGATTGTTGATTCGGTAAGTCTACGTTTCATTTGAAATAATCGATTCTGAACTACAGATGTATCTTACTTTTAGTACTTGTATTAGTTAATTGAATTTCTATTACCAAATTTGCATTATGAGCGTGTGTATCGAATCGATACTTATTTCAAACAAACATTTTATTTCCTGAAAAACTCAGAGATCATAAGTACCAAAGACTCAAATTAATCAATAGTGTAAATATAAAGTTACGAGGCTGTGTATACATGTTTTAAGTCTTGTGTATATTTATCTATTATTTTAAAATACATTAAATGTATCAGTTATTATGTATTTGTGTGTCTATGTATCTATATATATATATATATATATATATATATATATATATATATATATATATATATATATATATATAAAGAAGGAGAGAAAGAAGGAAAGAGGAGAAGGGAGAGTTAGAAGGAGAGAGAATGAAAGAAAAGAGTGGAAAGAGGAGGGGTAAAAGAGAAGGAGAGGGAATAAAAGAGTGAGGGAGAGAAAAGGAGAGAGAGAGACAGGAAAAAAAGTTAAACACACGTCTGTACAAAGATGTACAATGAAGGAGCAAAGGTTAAAATGTCTGGATTGGTTAATGTCTGGATTGGTTAATGTCTGGATTGGTTAATGTCTGGATTGGTTAATGTCTGGATTGGTTAATGTCTGGATTGGTTAATGTCTGGATTGGTTAATGTCTGGATTGGTTAATGTCTGGATTGGTTAATGTCTTGAATGTCAAAGTTCAATTTTCAGAATGGAGCCAATGCTAGAACTATATCGCTTATTGGTGTACCTGGTTTTGTTATTCTCTTACAACAAGAGAATAGAGCGGTTCCTTTGTCCCCCCCCTCCCCCCCCCCCAATAAAGACAACGAAACTCACAATGGAACCAATCACAGAACAAATCCAAAAATTGAAATTCTGCATAATTTAATTATTAATCCAACAAAATAATTGCATCAGTTAGAGCCACAGTACCGATATCACAAAAAAATAGATAATCCCAAATAATGATATTAATTAACTGAACTACCTCTCTTTACCTGGCTCGTCTACTGACTAACATTTATTGGGCTAGGATGTAATCTGTTTATTTTGAAGTTTTAACCATTTTTGGACATTTTTTTCCTCACAATAAAATTTTGAAGCTCTAAGCACATTTAGCACAAAGTAGATATTGTTTAGTTGGCAACAGCTATCTTTGAGTTTAGCGTCCGTGACATTGTCCATTCGGTATAGTTGAAAAATCTCTGCCAATTTGTAGTTAGAACTCGTTTAACTAAATTGTATTGTACAGTGTTTATATCTTATTAAAGCGATTCATAGTTCCAGAATCAAAGCTTTGTATTTATTGTTGAAGGGTCATTGTTGTTTTGAATTTATAATTTACATATAATCCCCGGCATGATATTGTTTGAGTGTTCAGTAATTGTTTAAAGTAAGAAGAGTATAATAAATTATATCTTCAGAAACACATTGTCTGATCAACTAAGTCACATCGTAAGACATCATCACATCCAGCACTCAAATTTAAATGATCATTGCACATCCATATTTGGTCAACATTTGTCGACTTTAATTCTTTCATAAATACTAGGTAAATATTTGCCGACTTTAATTCTTTCATAAATACTTGGTAAATATTTGCCTACTTTAATTCTTTCATAAATACTTGGTAAATATTTGCCTACTTTAATTTTTTCATAAATACTTAGTAAATATTTGCCTACTTTAATTCTTTCCTAAATACTAGGTAAATATTTGCCTACTTTAATTCTTTTATAAATACTAGGTAAATATTTGCCTACTTTAATTCTTTCATAAATACTAAGTAAATATTTGCCTACTTCTATTGCCAAATTTATTGTCAAATTTACTGTCTTCCAATTGTTACATACTTGGTTAAAAGTTATCTACTTTCATTGTTTCATACAAAGTATGTCTACTTTAAACTGTTACACTTATATTTTTTTACATTGACTATTAGATCTTTATTTCTTTACTATACTTTTAATAGTCCAAATATAAATTTACTTTTATAAATACCACATATATTAACTCTTTCTCTCCGTAATTATTTACCACATTCTGGTGGAATGAATGTTGGTATCGTCAGTTAGGAGAGAAAGAGTTAAGTTATTCTGAGTACAAAATAAGCTTGCAGAGTCAGGACTGAGTGCATTCTGTAGTTAAAGCGAAATGAAATGACTTTCGAAGGACTTTCAAATGATTGACTTTTGCTGAAATAACTGACAATTTTCTATTTCCTCAAAACCCTCAATAAACGTCATTGATTGGCTCTGCCATGCTAATTAGACGTGATTTCCGCTGTTCGATTCTGTTATCTCACGATAGGGGGGAAGAGCTTCCGGTTCAGGCCTGTTCATGAGATAACAGCCTGACCAAAGATCAACGGGGATAATGGCGTCTTCAGCGCCGATTCTCTACTAGACTTTTTTCGAAGTTTATCTCACGCCAGAAATAATTGCTAACCGTAGGATTAAAAAATCAGACAAAACTAGAGTGGCTCCCCTTGTTCAATGTTGGGTGATATTTCTTGAATACTGTCTACAACAGAAAATATTTCTAAAGTTAAGTGTTTGTTAGATAGATAGATAGATAGATAGATAGATAGATAGATAGATAGATAGATAGATAGATAGATAGATAGATAGATAGATAGATAGATAGATAGATAGATAGATAGATAGATAGATAGATAGAGTGTTGTGATACAATAATGATAATGACAGTATCTAGTGTTAATTATTTTTTAATAACCAATTGTATAAATAGAAGAGTGTGCTGTGCTCGATTACTTTCTTTGGGTCTTAGATGTCCCGAAACTTCATGAGAGCTTTCAAGCCGTTTCTATCATATACCATTTGCTGCCAGCTTCATTTCTCTAAGCCAGTAAGAGCAAACTGGCGCACGATTAGATCTTTACAGCTTTTCCAAGGCTAATATCTATATATATATATATAATTCTCTTCGTCGCCCAATTTTGCTGGACACCACGCAAAAGTCATGGAAAGATAACTCTTTTATTTCTGCAAGTCGGATTAGAGTTACCCCACGTAACTTTCGCGGCGATAGAGAGCGCGGCTCAGAAAAAAAAGAGGGGGGGGGGGGAATAAGTAATCGTTTTCTTTGATACCTTCTCTATTTGACGACATTTATGTGTGTATTTTTTGTTACATACGTATATATCTGGCTGTCATTAAAATAGTTTCATGTTTTTTTCTGTAGCTTTGTTTTGAGTTTGCTCCTTGGCATTGCCCTTCGTTTCCGCTTCGCGTATATTTCGTGGACTCAACAGGTCTTTCAATGTAGTCGAAATTCCTGCGTCAGGTAACTGTTTATTTCTATCGGTCACATATTTCTGGAAAAAATGTCATCGACGAGACTGTTGCTCTCGAACTTTGCAAGATGGCTGTAAGCTTTGTTGGCGAGTATTTTGATAACTATGGCGACGCCCTGTCCGTTGTTCTTACTCACGGAAGCACAGTCATACACTCTGCTCGACAATACGCTGCCTACATGAATACTTCCGGCGTTTATGGTGGCGAGCAGTCATTTGCCCAAACCCACCCCATTTAAACAACTGTGTCTTTCAGGAAGTGTACACCCGTCACTAAATAGCGGTGTATTCTGCTATTCTTAAAGATATTGTCATTCGTGTTTTCATAAAGTCAGCTTCGAAAATTACTCCAATTGATTGGTATACATATTTGCTTCGTCACAGATCGCTCATGGATAAAATGTCCAACAGTTTTGCTCCGGTCTGGCAGACGTCAGGCTCACAGCGTGCAGACGA